>OW285197.1:1905067-2102567 GCA_935421135.1 Bugulina stolonifera | reverse complement strand
TTGACATTATTATTTTGTGTGTCTTCATTGTTAACATCGGCGATATGGCGGAGGGCTCCTCGACCAGAGACGACCGGTTCGTGAAAAAAATTGATTTTTCAAGTGAATCACTAGCGCTTGATTGGAAAACATTCAAGGCACAGTTTGACATTTTCAAAGTAGCAAGAAAATGGGGAGATTGGGAAGAGGAAGAAAGAATCGCAAACTTGCTTGTCCTAATGGGCCCGGAAAGTGTGCCAATATATACACAGTTTCAATTCGACGAGGATGTGGCCGAAAGAGCAAAAACTCTGGCAAATACTATTAAAATGTTTGACGCTCATTTCGAGCCAGTAGAGAATGTTATCTACGAGCGGGTGAAATTCAACAACATAAGACAGGGTAGTAGTACAATACATAAATTCATTACCGAGCTGCAATCCCAAGCAGATAACTGTGAATATGGTGTTGTGAGAGATGAGCTGATTCGGGATAGAATTGTAGTAGGGGTAACAGACAATAAATTAAGAGAGTACCTTATTGACACTGATGACTTAACACTGCAAAAAGCTATCCAGAGGGCGAAGCAATACATAAGCCATCATGAACAGGCGGCCATAATGAGTAATAGTGTCGCAGAAGATAATCTGGACACTGTGGGGGTCGTCGTGGGCCACGAAGAAACAACACATCTAGGCAGCCTGCTAGTGAGGGGTCTCAGACAGCAGACGAAAAGAAATGCCCATATTGTGCATGGAGGAGACATGCTAGAGACCAGTGCCCGGCGCGAAATGCAACATGTTATAAATGTAAAGGAACCGGCCATTGGGCAAAGGCGTGCAAAGGTAAGAGAGAGTTTGGCCGCGGATCGGAGACCAGAACTGAGGAAGTTGATTGCCAGGAGGAAATGGACGGATTGTTCTTGGGGGATCCGACATTATGACTAGGGACGTGCGAGTCGGTAGAGGCCACAGCCAGGTCATGGTTAATTAATGTGAAGGTAAATGGGGCGTCAGTAAAATTTAAAGTTGATACAGGGGCTGCGGTCACAGCAATGCCGGCGCACATGGAACGATACTGCAAAGGTCTGATCGGTCCATCTAGAAAAGTATTAAAAGGAGCAGGAAACAATAGACTACTGGTAACGGGGGAGGCAGAGGCCACTCTGGAACTGAATGGTAAGAAGGCCAAGGAGACTGTTTACTTTATAAAGGGGCTAGTTATGCCGCTTTTGGGGAAGCCTTCTATTGAGCACCTCGAGATAATCCGGTTCATGGATAGTGTAGGTCTGGGTGGGTGCCCTGACTGGAAAGCAATGTATCCCAAACTATTTAGAGGTCTTGGAACAATGGAAAATGAGGTCAACATCCAGCTGAAGGAGGACATGATGCCCTTTGTGCAGACTGCCCCTAGACGAGTAGCTGCAGCACGCAAGAAGCCGCTACTGGAGGAGCTACGTAGAATGGAGAAGCTCGGTGTGATTGAGAAAGTGGAGACTCCGACAGATTGGTGCTCTCCTTGTTTAGTTGTACCTAAGAAAAACGGGAAACTTAGGGTGTGTATTGACTTCACACAATTAAATAAAGCCGTGAAAAGGGAGTACCATCCACTACCAACCTCGGAAGAGACGTTGGGTGCGTTGGGAAATTCACGAATATTTAGCAAACTGGACGCCAACTGCGGATATTGGCAAATGAGGTTGAGTAAAGGGTCACATTTGCTAACCACATTTATAACTCCTTTTGGCAGGTACTGTTGCAAACGGCTTCCATTTGGAATTAATTCAGCCCCAGAGATTTTTCAACGAGAAATGCAGAAAGTATTAATGGGCCTGAATGGAGTTGTATGTCAAATGGACGACATATTAGTCTACGCAGAGACTCGACAAGAGCATGATGCCATTCTAAAGCAAGTTTTTGATAGGCTGAGAGCAAGCGGTGTCACTCTTAATGCGGACAAGTGTGAGTTCAACAAGGCGGAGGTAAAATTTCTGGGTCACATAATTGGGTCAGAGGGTATTAAGGCTGACCCCGAAAAAACTAAAGCGATAGAAGGATTTCCCACACCTAGCTGCCGAAAAGAGTTGAGGAGATTTTTCGGTATCGTAAATTACTTGGGGAAATTTTCTGCGGCCATTGCAGAGAGTACAGTGAATTTAAGACAGTTACTAGGTAAAGACTGTGATTGGCACTGGTCCACTGAACATGATAGGGAATTTAAGAAGGTAAAATCTCTGATGATGTCTGCGCCAACATTGGTGCCGTACAAGTTGGAGAATAAAACAATGGTTAGTGCGGATTCCTCATCATTCGGTCTCGGTGCAGCGTTGCTGCAGCTAAGTGACGGGCAGTGGAAGCCAGTGGCTTATGCATCACGGTCCTTAAATGATGCCGAGAAGCGGTATGCTCAGATCGAAAAAGAGGCATTAGCTATCTGCTGGGCGTGTGAGAAGTTTAGTTATTATTTGTCTGGGCGTGAGTTTACTGTCGAGACGGACCACAAGCCACTGGTAGCAGTTCTGGGTGATAAGGAGTTGGCAAAGTTACCAATCCGCGTGCAGAGGTTTAGGCTGCGGATGATGTCATTCAGTTATAATATAGTATATACACCAGGAGTCAAGTTGGTACTAGCCGACGCACTTTCTAGAGCTCCGCTGTTGGAGACGGCCAGAGAAGGCGACCGGGACTCTCTACTCATTCAGGAATTGATAGCGTCGCTACCGATATCGCCGGCGCGTCTCCAGAAAATCAAGGCCGCCATGCTCACAGAAGAGGAAGGTAGACTTCTCTTGATGTATGCGATGAATGGCTGGCCCCCTTCGGCTAGAACCGACGCTCATACTCGACAGTTCTACAGCTTTCGAGACCACTTGACAGCTATCGAAGGCATCGTGTACTTTGACAATAGGATATATATACCTGTCATAGAACGAGACAGAGTCCTCGAAGAAATACACTCGGGACACCAGGGTGAAACAAAATGCATTCGTAGAGCCACTGATCTGGTATGGTGGCCAGGAATGACAGCAGATATCCGGGACATGGTTAAAGCTTGTTCTCGCTGTGAGGAGTTTCGGTTGAAACCACGTGAGCCACTGAGTAGTACCCCGTTGCCCGAGCGGCCGTGGTGGCGACTAGCAGTCGACCTATGCGAGAAGGAAGGGAAAACCTTCCTGGTAGTGGTGGATTACTACAGCAGATTCATTACAGCTAGCGAATTGACAACGACCTCAGAAGCGGGAGTAATCGTGGCTAAGTTGGAGGCATTGTTCTGCCTGTTGGGGGTCCCAAATACGATAGTCAGTGACAATGGCCCACAGTTCGGGTCAGAGAAGTTCAAACATTTTATGACGAAATGGGACATTAAGCATGTTACTAGTTCTCCTAAATACCCCCAGTCTAATGGAGAAGCTGAGCGAGCAGTAAGAACTGTCAAGCAGTTGTTGAATAAAAACTTAAACCTGCAAGCGGCACTATGCGCATACCGAGACACTCCCTTAGCTAATGGTTACTCACCGGCAGAGTTGATGTTTGGGCGTTCGTTGAACTCCATGGGAATGATGCCGAGTAAGACAATTGACGTCAAGCGACTCCAGAGGTTTGAAGCTTCAATGCGAAGTAAACAAGGAAGGTACTACGACTCGAGACACAGAGCCAGAGCAAGAAGCCCCATTGAGCTGGGTCAGCGGGTTGTAATACATGGCGGTGACCAGCAAAAGTCCACGGGCATAGTAGTCGCCACAAAGGAAAGAGAGGTGGTGGCCTCCAAGGACTCGGGGACACTGTTGCGCAGAAACCGTGCGCATGTAAGTAGAGCTGAGAGCAAAAGTCCACAGGAAGCAGCAACCCCATGGAGAAGATCACCTGGCATAACACCTCAAATTCAGTCGCCAGCTGTGGAAGCAGCGGAATACCCTCGGACACACACCGAACTGCCAGAATCCAGGCAAACGACAGTTAGCCGATCGCCAGCGTCGCCGGTCAGGGAGCCCCCACCAGTCGTCCGAACGACTCGTTATGGTCGTACCATTAGGCCGCCAAAGCGCCTAAATTTATAAAACTCTTTTTTTCATGTTGTAGCATGCAGACCTTTCTCATCGGTAATTCTTTAGTTAAACATGTTACATCTAGCTCTTGGACAACAGTGTGTATTCCAGGGGCCAACTGGGAAATGGTGGTCTTGCATGTGTTAAAGGATCCTGTTCTATTCGCTAACTCATTTATATATATTCTGATCGGACCCGTTAGATTCACTAGGCTACACCGCACCTCGGGGCGGAAAGAGTGTGTACTAAATGACTTTGCGGTAGGAACCCCAAAATCCATATTCAGTCAATGGATGACAGAATTAAAGTCACTAAACATTGTTCCCATCATCTGCACCATATATCCGATCAACTTCGACCTCTACAATCAGCACATAAAGAAACGCCGACTCATTTGTCAGGGGTTTTATAATGAATGGTCTGATAAAATTAGAGGCATGGCTGTGGTGGAGAACAGACTAATAGTCAACTTTAACGCGTCACACAGAATGGCGACGCCATTCATCCACAAGAGAATCTTCCACAGATATAGAGGGAGATACCGGTTTAGGGAGCGATTCCTTCGGGATGGACTTCACCCAATAGACCGGATAATCCGAGACTGGGTTCGAGAAATCAAGCGGGTGGATGTACTAAACCGCCAGGCTTGGAGTCAGTCTCGATAAGAAAGTACATTATGTTGTAACGGCGCGATAAAAAGGTTTTTTTTTTGCGTCCTTCTGTTTTGCCATATTTCATGTTTTGCACCAAAGTGCATGTTTTGTACCAATGTGCATGTTTTGTACCAATGTGCATGTTTGCACACTAATGTTGGGGACTTATAACGTTATTTGTGTTTATGTAGTCATGTTGTAATTACCAATTATATCTTTTCGTTTATGGACTTATTGTGAGACATGTAGTATAGCCGTTTAGTACTTTTGCGCTAAAGTTGAGGGGAAGGTGGTGAATAGCTAACGTGACATTTCTTACTAAAGACAGAACTGTAATTAGATTGTATGCTGCATTGGAGTTACCATGTATGTTATAGTGTTGAAGTGTGGTTGCACTCAATACGTGACTGGTCGGAGAGTGGTGTCTTGGAAGGAAGGTGGAATAGTATAACGGACGTGACGTCAGACTAGCAGGGCGAGAGAGTGAGATTGCAGTTTCGATCAGGAGCCTGAAGGAGATAGACCCGCTTGAGGAGACGACTGATAACTTGAAAGACATAAGGTAACTAATATACTATTACAAACAATACTCTAGAGGTCTCTGTTGTGTATCTATAAAGGATGAGCCCTGAAAGCCCACTCTTGCTTTGTTTCGAGAAGAACAGCTGAGTTCCAGAAGAGCAGCAGGATTCTATTGTGGTTTATGACCACATTATTAAAGTCTGTTATTGCAATCTGAAGATACCTCCAGATCTGTTTGGGGGCATTCAGTACAGTACAGTAGAGTGCTGCGCTGTCTTGGTCAATGGTATTCAAATGTGTTGATCATAGTCAATTGATATGGAAATGTGCTGTGACAGCCCTAGGGCCTCGATGTATTCATTTCAGTTGAGCTAGAGCTTCCACAGCAATTGTAATAAAATCCGTAATGAAGCCTATGGTTTCCATATTGCCAACCAGGTCTACAATCTTGTTGCTGTAAATTGCTGTTGATGATTTATTACTGTGTTGTACATTTCACCAACTAGGCCTATAGTTTGCAGTCAGAAACTGATGAAGTAGTAGTATAGGCTATATATTTTTGCTCTTTTTGGTTGATATGGAAGCAGATTTCTTCTTGCTCCCGATTCAGTAGCTACTAATCAATCATCTGCTACCATAAAAACCTTTATAGGCAGAATTAACAGGCACTTGGCAAAAGAATGAGGGCTGCAGGACTGCAACAGGGCAGGTATAATAATAATTCCCATGGTTCCAAACATGGCAATGGGTATTCTCCAGTGACTTGATTGATCATTCATTGATCATATCATTAGCATTAGTTATCGGATTTACAGCAATGAGCAAGCATTAGTTGGAAGCAATAGCTAATAAGTAAGTTCACTAAATTTAATACCAATCAATAACAACATGAAGAAAGCATAAAGACATGATAATTATAATTAATATTAATAATTTAATACATGTGATGATGGCGAAACTTCCAATTTTGAATTTAATAAATATTTGTTCAATACATACATGTACACTATGACTATTTAGGCCTTAAGTACTATAACTACTATAGATATACTAATGAAATGTAAATAATAATTATCATACTATGATATTTTAACCAGTGAAGTTGAAATTTAAATTAATAATATTTTTAAAATATTAATAATTATTTATAATATAATTTAATATTAAATTAAATATTACATATTTTATATTATCCTATTAGGCCTACTTTTAGTGATTCAACTGATTTCTACCTGATATTCTGATCGCTTGATTTCGAAATCCTAAATTAAAATTAATTAAATTGTACTACGCTTTTCCTTCATTTTAGAGAGTAGGTCATGAGTAGAGAAGTATTTTCTAATGATGCATGTTGGATTCACTTTAACCAACAGGAATGCTATTGCATTGCAAATAACAATACTCGCTAGCTTTGATTTCTTGCCAGCTAAAATATCAATCTCTAAATTAGGTAGCTGATGCAAGTTTTGTTCACATATCTAGGTGCTATCACAAAGCATCCTAAACATCAGTCTAAAATAATTTCTATGGAATGGAAATATCATGAGTTTCACTTTGCTAGGCACAAGAGAAGACAACTCCAATTACACTGATAAAATGATCAAGAGAAGACAATCACTGCAATAAAGGCTGACTCTTGGAAAATATCACAATTAGCCAATGAAAAAGTCACACATTGTGGCCTTCATCATTGATGAATCATGCTTCAATGATTATTAACCCAATGCCTACAGTGGTAATTCTTTTAAAATAATGCACCGCGTTGTCATTTCAGGGGACCCCCCTGAAATGACAACATAGCGTATTGACATATTTTTGCAATGCGTACTGTAGTTGTTTTTGGCCAGGGATGGGCTGATCTGTGACAACACTTTGCTCAAAGAAAGTTAGAAATAGGATAGTACTAATGTTTACTGTAGGGATGAGCACTTGCCACTTGGTTCATGTCTCCATGGACAAAAAAGGGTAGTTGGACTGAGTAGAATGGAAATATGGAAATTAAGCCAATCGGTAATCAGTATTACTGGTACTCAGTTCTCTGTACTTTGAATTATGTACTGTGTATTCTGTACTATAAATTCTGTACTGTGTATTCTGCTATTGTTATCACTGAATTATTATCAGTAATTGCTGCTGAAACCTACTAATTATGAGAATACGACAATGGCCAGCACAACCTACCCCCATTCATTGATACCTTGTCTAACAGTGACAAAGAAACCAAGGTAGAATCAACCTACATGTATAATGATGGAAATATTTAAATTTGACTTAACTAGATGGTTGGTGGAGATGCAAAGAAACTTTTCATGTGACACAAATTATATTTTATGTACATTTCACACTGTCTGCATAATACGGGTAATCTCAAGTGAAAATTATAATGTGAAGATAGTGCACACACTTCTCATGGAGAGTCCTGGTGATGAGTATCATTAAACCTTTAAATTTCAATTTTATTAGCTCTTACAAAATTTAGTTAATGCATGTAAGAAGTGTATTTAAGCTCTTCAAATTCATTCTTTTTAAAATGTTATCCCATTAATGTAAACTGATGCCAGATATCTGTTAATCAACCAACATATAAATATCTTTTGAAATCTACCTTTTAAAATACCTTTCCATGCATCTACAAATTATATAGATTTGCACTCTAAAAAGTAGTTTTGCTCTAGGTTCTACGCTCAGATCTTCCTAATTCCTGCCTTTCCTTCTTAGCAACTATGGGGTAATGGGGTAAACTTAAAATTTTATCTCTGGTTATAAAACTAAATCTTGATACCAAGCATTTTACTGGTTTAAATGTACACCTTGAAGTTAGGTCATTACTTAATCATGTGTTGTTGCTAGTGATGGTTTATTGCAGAACAGATGTCAAACAGCTGACTTCAGCAGTAAGACAGTGTTTTTCTGTTTGTGTCTCATATTGCCAATTTCCATAATTCAAACACAGTTCATAATAACTGTGACCCATCCTAGAGATGTCTACGAAACTAGCAAAAATCTATAATTCAGATAAGAGTTTGTCTTGAGAAAGTAGCCTATTCTGAATGATTTGCTATTTATTCATGTTTAAACATTTTATATTGTTTTTAAATTATGTTCCAAGAGCAAAATAATTACGATTTAGGCTCTATATAGTTCATGGGGAATTTAAATGTTGATTACCTGTTTAATTGCCTACATGTATTCCTCTGTTACTTAAACATGTAATTAGTTACATTGGGTTTAGATCAATTAGGCCCAATGTTTCCTAAAGTTGGTGCCAAAAATGTAACAATATTAACATGAAAATTCGGCCTGGTCGGTACATGTACTTGTACATCATCATTTTCACCGCTACAGCTGAACTAGGAACAAAAGCGGTGCAGAAATAAATCAGATAGAATCTAAAAAACCATAGATCTGAAATCTGCCTTAGACTTATGCATCAACATTATACATGCAGTCAGGAGCTGCTGCATACCATAATGAGTGCAGCCAAAGTAAGCCACTCAGTACTCCACAACCTTCATTCAGTTGGTACCCAGTTTTATTTAGTTTGTACTCAGTGATTACTCAGTACTCAGTCATTGTGATACTAGGTTCTAACCAACTTGCCAATTACATTAGCCTTTTAATTATATATTATAGTTACCAGCCTCTGTTGGTATGCACTGCCTCAAGTTGACAAGGCAATTTACACTAGCTAAATTTGACAAGGCAATGCAGGTCCAATGTAAATCGTTGACATAAAGCTAAAGAACTCTCAAAATGCATTATTTTTGCTATCCTGTAAGTACATGTAGATACTTGTGCATCCAGTTAGATGTTTATCAAACCAACTAATAATTTTAGAAATCTGGAGCTTTCCAATGCAACCTCAACCTGTGTTATAAAGTTCAACCATTGTGATTAGGTGTCACAGTTGCCAATAATCCAGATTTACATGTACATGTACATGGGATACTCCAGATTTTGAAGCCTTGCTGTCACTTGGAAAAAACTTAGTGAACCAATAAAATATAGCTTCAATGGGCAAAGCGATGGTGCTTTATAACATCAATGGCATTTATGTGGCACATGAAAACCTCAACCATCATGCTACAAATTATTAGGCAGAATGTGAAAAGTTAGTGGAAATTACATCTGTAGTTATAACATTATTATTTTGTTAAGCAACAATATTCCCTTCAAGTGCATTAAACACACTGTCAGAAGTACAAAATTGTAATAACAATCATGAACAAACAGCTTAATATTTTCATGGAAACCAACACATACAACATGATGCATGTAGTCAGGAGTTGTTGCACACCATAATGAGTGCAGCCAAATTAAGCCATTCAGTACTCAACAACCCTTACTCAATTTCTACTCAGTTATTACGATCCGTTTGTACTCAGTCATTGTGACACTAGGTTTTAACCAACTTACCACTTACATTAACAGAATTATTGTTATTAAGGGAGATAATTCTAGGGCATTGAGGTAAAAAATAAGAATAGCATGAAGATATATTAGTGTTTGGTGCTTCAAGTTCTTAGCTAGCACCAAAATAACTAAACTAGTTGCATTTCTTGCAGTACACCATATTCTCATAATGAAGTACATGTAGGTAAAGGAGATAATTGCATAGTGTTGATTGTGCTGTCACAACTACATGAAAATAGACTAATAATAAAAGCAGAGGTTGGGTATCGCTGGACAAATACATCAGAAAGCATCTGATAGAGTATTAACATATTATACTTATCTCAATTGTGCGTACAACTATTTTCTTGAATAACTATACCACCTATTACTGCCCATACACTCCCAGAAAAGCAAATGAGGACATTATGTTGGAGAGAGGACAAATCCAATAATTACTTTGAGGCAGAACTCTATGTACAAGAACTCACACCATGTAAATGAGGACATTGTTAGAAAGGTCAGACAACTTCAAAGACAATTTTATATGAGGAATCCCACCAACTAAATGGGGACACATGAATACAAATTCTGAAAATGCGCATACTCACTCTGTGCCATAAATGATGTCAAGTGGGGACTGGCTTGGAATCTAATGAAACCAAGACCGTCCCGCATAAATTTTCTTGCTGATCAAGGAAATTAGGCTACGACAACTGAGGACGTCCTCATTTGACGGCATGTCCCCATTTGCAGGCGAGAGTACTCGCCAAAGACTGCATTTGACACCTTCCGCTAGTACTCTCTCTCTCTCTCTCTCTCTCTCTCTCTCTCTCTCTCTCTCTCTCTCTCTCTCTCTCTCTCTCTCTCTCTCTCTCTCTCCATTGTAGATACGCATGGATATCCCTTCAATAGTAGGATTTGTCATACTGCAGATAGCTAAGCTAAGGATGCTACAGTTTTACTACGACTTCATGGACAGGTTAGTCGATGTTACAATACATTTCCCTACAATTTCACACACTAAAAGAAGGGTGGGAAAAAAATTGGGTTCACTACCTTTTCGTAGGCATTCATGTTTTCTCTCTCGCACACAGGTTTGTCAGTAGGACTGATTTCGAGTACGTAGAGATGGATACCGACAGTGCCCACATGGCACTCAGTGCTGAGAGTATCGAAGATGTCATTCATCCGGAAATGCGAGAGATGTTCTACGAAGAGTATGGAGAGTGGTTTCCTCGCCCCTACTGCGAGGAGCATAAGTCAGCCTTTGTAAAGACTCGATTAGAGGGCGAGTC
Organism: Bugulina stolonifera; assembly: GCA_935421135.1. Classification (NCBI taxonomy): domain Eukaryota; kingdom Metazoa; phylum Bryozoa; class Gymnolaemata; order Cheilostomatida; family Bugulidae; genus Bugulina; species Bugulina stolonifera. The sequence continues at coordinate 2,091,678 of OW285197.1, read as the reverse complement.
GTGGAAGGGTGGTGATTGCTGCGAAAAGACATACAGGTATGACACTCGCACACCGGGACTCTTCAAAGAAGAGTTCAAGGGTAGGGGAGTCGTAGCACTCAACTCCAAAACGTACTTTTGTTGGAGTGAAGACGATGATTGTAAGTATAGTAGCAAGGGACTCAACAAGCGAGGGAATGAGCTCACCAAAGAGACATTTCTCTCCGTGCTAAAGACGAAAGAGACTTTTCACGGGAAAAATCGCGGTTTCATGATCAAAGACAATCAGACTTTCACCTACACACAGCTCAAAAGTGGGCTTAGCTACTTCTACGCTAAGAGGAAGGTTGATGTTGACGGAGTCACAACCTCTACTATTGACTGTTGAGCGGGCGGTGACGAGTGGGGTAAGCTTTGTTGTATTGTTAAATATTTTTTTTAACGCATTAGAATTCCTCGTGAGGCTACCCCACACCTAGTCGAGAGGTTTGTCAGTTATATCCTCAAATCTGGTAATAAAACGATGTCTTTCAAACTCTTCTCTCATTCAGACTGATTTCTAATTGGTCGAGTTCTAACACGTGATCTAAAAGAAATATTTCTTATTTAGCATCAATCCGAACCAGAAGAGTGACACTTTTGGATTGAGCTTAGACGCAGGTGGATAGTAAAAAAGCAGTAGTACTATGACTTCTTTCAACCGAGATTTAATGCCCAAAGGTGAGTGGACGACTTGGCACTGCTGGGATGACATTGTCGGTTCACTTTCGGAAGAAAACCTCGACTCTCTTTGCGAGTATTTTTGGGAAAAAGACAGTAACTTAACACCTCCAAAAGTCTTCAGACACATTGACAACAGAGATCATGAGGCTGTGGCGTTTGCCCTACACATCGCCCCGAACTATCAGACGGTTGCCACGCGAAACTTGTCTCGGCAGACTGTATTGCACGCTTTGTTGTTGTCGGGGTGCGAGGAGAGTATCGATCTGAGCTTTATGGCATTCGATGCGAATCCCGCCATGGTTGGAATGAGTGATGTTGATGGACAAAACCCATACCATTTGGTGGCAAAATTAGGAGAGGTTAACTTATTGCATCGCTTTTGTACTCGACAACCCTCACACCAGCGCGAGCGTCCGTACTACAGAGTGCCACACTTTGATTTACCATCCCCAGCCATTAATGAACACGATGGAGAGGGGTGGGCACCACTGCATTACGCGATGGAGCACGATCTATTAGACGGGAGTACTACTCACACTTTCGGTACCATGCTTGAGCAAGACGGTGTTTGTCCCAATGTCAGGCGTTTACCAGATGGACATACCATGAGCGGATTTACTGTAGGTCGCCAGGATCTCGCGACCCCCCTTTTATTTGCTGAAAAAAAATTGAAATTGATTGATTTTTGGCCATATTCAAAGATTTTCCCATTTAGAAAGTTTTTCTATGGAGATCGCCATGATTTCCATAGCTACTTATTAGGATCGCAGTAAATATAGCTTAAGTTTCATATTCCTGCAAGTAGCTCTCAGGTAGATCAGCAAAGTCAATTGATTGTGCTATCAATAAACTTCTTGCAGACATTCTTGTTTACTGTACAGTCAAAGTTTGCTTGGCTAATTCACTGAATGAATCGGTGATTGCTTAAAAAATTAATCAAAATAATTCTAATAATATCAGCTTTACATTTTCCAGAAAGAGTTTATTGTACCACTTTTCATTTCAGCAAAGTTAATTTTCTTTTCCTGTTTTGTCCTGGGTAATTTCCTAGATTAGGAGAAAAGAGGAACTATACTATCACTCAGAGTTACGAATATTCAATAGAATATTTCATTATGATTACATTATGATTATTTGAATTTTCTTAGATCCCAGATTCGAGATTCAGATTGGGGGAAAAGAGGAACTAGCAGTCAGAGTTATGAATATATGAATTTCCAATTTAGTTTTTATTTAACAACAGAACATCATGAACATTATGATTATCTTATGAATGATAATCCTAATGTTGCTTACAATGATTTTCTTTTTAAAATATAATTTATAAATGATTATAATTTTAAAATATTAAATTAATAAAATATAAATAATAATTATTTACATTTTATTAATATGATATTTGAAAATTATAATCATTTAGGTTGTCATTTTATTGTTTTGTAATGCAGCCTAAACAATATTGTTGATGTTATTACTATTAATTGTATGAATTTTTGTATAAAAAATTATTTAATATCATATCTATAAATTACTATCAAGCGCAGTTTTTAGTTTTTCATAGCATAACTTTCTGCCTCCAGCGTCCAAGAGTGAGAGTTTTCCCAAGGCTTGAAATCCCCCAGCACAAAGGATCCTCTTCATGTTTTAGTCCTTAGTTTTAAGTTTACATGGTCTCTATGAAGCCCAAAAATCTTCAGCGGCCGGGGCTCCGCCCCGGACCCCGTTGGGGGGGGCTTACAGCGCCCCCCCAGCTGTTTGTCTCGGGCGCATCGCGCCCTCGGCTCGGGTGCTGCGCACCCTCAATAAATTTCCTTGGTGGGCAGGAGACCCCCCTTTCTGAAAGTTGAAAATCCGCCCCTGGGACATACCATCTCTCACATGGCAGCCGAGGAAGAAAATACAGAGGCTCTCGATAGGTGTCGCGTGCACAAGGTATCTATGTCTGTGCTCAATCAACGAGGGCTCAGCGCTCTCAACCTACAAGAGGGTTTAGCAAACGAAGAGATGGTACGGCGATTGCGACCGCGATGTGGTGTACTCGAGTGATAAAGACTACACTTTTTTTTTCACTATTCTGTATACTATTTTGCCACTGTTTCGCTTAGTTTTTCATTATTTTGTATACTATCTTGTCATTATTTAGCTTAGTTTTGAGAAGTGTGAGCACGCTAGCAATCTATAATACTTTCAGCCCAATCTAATGTATAACTTATCAAATAAAACAGTTTGACTTTTGTGTAAGTCTCTTATCTATTGTCTTTGCAGTATAAGCCATCAAATAAAGTCAAAACAATATTAGCAAACAACGCCTCTCTTTAATATTGCTTACCTCAGTGTAGGAGTTAGTTTTAGCATAAAAGGGGAATGAGGTTGGAGATTGAGTGGTTTAGGAGGTGTGGCTTGACCTAGTTCAGACCGGAGTAGCCCACCCATCTTTTTTATGACGGGGGTTGTCTCCCAACACCCCACCTGCAACTAGATGTACCTCACCCGTCTTTTTAGGGTTTGGACTCCGAGGTTGGAGGGGGGCGTGACTTGACCTAGTTTGGGGTCGGAGGGGGTATGGCTTGACCTAGTTCGGGGTCGGAGGGGGCATGGCTTGACTTAGTTCGGGGTCGGAGGAGGTGCGACTTGACCTAGTTCGGGGTCGGAGGAGGCGTGGCTTGACCTAGTTCGGGGTCGGAGGGGGTCGGAGGGGGCGTGGCTTGACCTAGTTCGAGGTCGGAGTAGCCTCAGTCATCTTTTTGGTAACGGGAGTTGTCTCCCAGCACCCCACCCGCAACGCGAGGTACCCCACCCGTCTTTTTAGGGTTTGCGGGGGCTCAGGCTTTCCACATAACCCAAAGTTCCTCAGAAAACCCGTACTATAATCTAACACCCCACCCGCAAAAATTTTTAGGTCCTAAGGCTATCCACATAGGCTAAGTTCTTAGCCCGACCACAGACTCTCAAGACGGGTGGGGGGTATAACCCACCCGTTAAAATGAAGGTCCTAGGGCTAAGACGTACCCATTTTGAGTGCATGTCTGTGCAGATCTGCACTGATATTACTACTAGCATGGTATCTCATAATTTTGTAGAAAGATACAATATTAATGACTGAACTGACATAAATACTCGATCAGAAATATGTTACACGGGACTGCTTGATTGTTAGAGACTATTTGTACGTGTCAACAGAGATCTATATTATTGTGAATACATGAGAAAGGCAATCATCTAAGTATGTGTATAAGCTAAGTTGCAACTGTGAGAGGTTGTTGTGCAAACAAGGTGTAGTTGACCTGCAATCTAGACTAATTTTGTGCACCCATAACTATGACAAGAATGGTAAAACAACCGGCTACCATTTTTCTATTAAGTTCATTAGCCAAATTTTCACTTACTAACAAACAACCTTGCGAAGAGCATGATAGACATAGTTAGCTTTTCTCTAAAGTCATTAGAAGATCTCCCATGTATCTTAATAGAATCAGAGTAGTCTCTCCCCCACATGCTTGTGTTACCTAGAAATACATATTATACAAAGACATGTTTACTATGATAGCAGGTTTGACTAATTGATACAATGTACAGCGTGAAAAAGTTGAGAAAATCGGATACAATTTATGCGAATTGACATTATTAGTAAGGGTGGGTAACTCTCACTGCAAACATTATCATGGAAATTTTAACCATTTTTGACCACTTTTCGTGCAGTTTAGCATGAGATAGTTACTCCACTAACAGTTTAGATATGATTATAAAGCTATGACAGCCATGGTGCTAAATAGTGGGTTTGCAAAGAAGGTCAACTTTAACAATCAACTTAATAATCTTATTTTAATTGAGACTGTACACCCCATGACATTGAAAAATCCACTGAAATCAATTAAAGTTAATTCGGAACTGGGAAAGAGGTCTATCTATTTTACTGCCGCTAATCTATTTGGTGAGCATGCGTGGGACCTACGAGGCCTCCGCGGTGGGGTCTATGCGGGACACCTGGCTGCTCATCTCTGGGAGCTTGATACATAGTGGGTGGGCGCAGCGTGTGTCCCTGGTTGCATGTGTCAGCCTTCTGTGGCTGGTGAACCTCTGGAATGGGGCTGCCACAACTCTAGTTTCGAACTATGTGATTAGCCCCATGTTCTATTACCTTATTTTAATATCACTACTATTTGAATAATGATGACATAAACTAATATAAATAAATGAAAAAAAACATGACTCTGTCAGAAGTGCCATGATGTTCAATCACAACCCAAAGTAGTTTGACAGCATGCATGTTCTTTACAAATATACACTACTAGGTGTAAATTTATACACTTTGTAATACATGTTGGTTAGGGCATTGCATGGCTGAAATGCAGGTCAAGTAGGCCTATCCTGTCTGTTTACCTTAAACAATTTTAGTCATATGTGACACATTTAGCCTATTATTATAGGGTTAATCTAGTTTTGACCAACCAGGCAGGCATCCTAAGTACAATAATACACTAGGGAATTTTTGCTTACAGCTTCATAGGATTTGCTCCCACATAAGTCTGACTCTTCGTTTGATGTTGGAACCACACTTTCTGGTAGTTGCCAAGTGTCTGCATCTTTCTGTCTTTTCCTTGCATCAAAAAAAAATCCTGAAAACGATATGGAATATAATATTATAACTACTAGTTAATGCAATAATGGTTTGAGCAGGTGAAGTTTTGATCAATCATTTACATAAATATAAATAATGTTGTTTAGGCCTACATGTATATCTATAATAAGCACCGGTCTGAATTGATTGTAATAAATTTACTGGGCTGCATTAATTTGGTCTTTTAGTTGGTTATAGTAAAGCACTGCAGCCTACATGGTTTTGACATGTCCAGTTGGTTCAGTTTTGGAGTTCAAATAACCTAGGAAAGTTTAAGTTTTTTCTTCATCCCTTCACCTTTTCTGCAATGGTTTTATCCTTAGCTAACCTACAGCAACAAGCAACCGGGTACAAAGAAACCCTTGTCTTCATTCACCAAAGTTTATGAAGATAAGGGTTGCAGTCTTCTACAAGTCGGCTAGCTACCGTAAATCCGTTTATCCTGCTAGCCAATAGGTGCACAGCTCCTTGGCACAGTCTCCTATGGGATGCGTAGGATAGTTGTAGTTCACTACATAACAAAGCTAAATTTAAACTTCTTATTTCAGTCTCTATCCAACAGAGCTGGATCTAAGTCAACAGGTCGACTCATTGTAAACTTTTGGAGGCAAGCCAAGTTGAAGTCAAGTCAGAGCTGCTTCAAGTCGGTGCACAATGCAAGTCTCAAGTCAAGTGGGAGACAACTTCAAAAAACATTGACAGGTTTTTTTACAAAACATCGCCTTTTTAATAGACATTGCAATCTATTGCATACCAGAGCTGGGTCCAAGTCATAGATTGACTTGCTAAGTCAAGTCATACGTCGACTTGACTTGGACTTGTCAACACGCTGACTTGATTTGAATTTGACTTGCATATCAATGTGACTTGACTTGGACGCAGCAATGACTTGTAATTTTGACTTGGGTTCTGTCAAGTCAATGTGGAGAATAAAGTAGTGCAAGTAGTATGGTGTAAGTAGTGAATACAATGCACAATGCAATAATTAGTCAATTAAACTACAATACGTAGACTGGAATTGCAGGACTGGCCAGTGGACACTCTGTACTGTCCCATGTTCTGTTTATATGCTATGTAACACAGTATCACCGTCACCAATACTGTATATAATACTACATGACCAGTCTCAACTGTAGTGCCAATATTGCTACATACATAGACTAGTTGCCATAATTAATGTCTAGCATACATGCCCATCCAACTACATTTTGGCATGGTTTTTCATGCATTGGAATGTCTACTAAAAGAAAAAAAGTGATGTTTGGAAAGATGTACAATAATCTTGAAGTTGTCTCCCACTTGACTTGCATTTCAACATGCAAGTAGACAAGCGGCCTTGAACTTGACTTGTGACTTGCATGACAGCTGACTTGACTTAAGGTAGCACTGACTCGACATGAACTTGACTTGCCTCCAAAGTTTTAAAAAATGGCTTGACTTGTTGACTTGCAAGTCGACTGGGACACAACTCTGTTTCAAACCATGCAAAAGTTTAGCCGGGTATGCATGCCATTCAACTATGATAAAGAACCAGTCTATAGATGATGTAATGAATGATATTGGCACTGATATCTAGACTGGTCATGTGGTATTGTACATTAGTAATGGTGATACAGTGTTTAATCGGACGTAAGCAGCACACGATAAGGGGGTGTCAACTAGCTACCCTGTAATTCCAAACTAGTTCATATTGTAGTGCATAGTCTCAAACCCCTAACCCTGATATACTCTGAGGAAAGTGATATGTGGGTAGACAATTAAGACTTGTTTTTTTATGTTGGCTAAACAGTGTACACAATTTTATCCGTCACATTGACTTGGTATACCCCAATTCAAAGTCCTAAGTCACAAGTAATTCAGATTTTCAAATTAAGTCAAGTGAAGTCACATTGATGTGCAAGTCAAAGTCAAGTCACCAAGTTGGCAAGTCCAAATCAAGTCGACTAGTGAATTAAATTCTTGTCAAGTCAAACCTATGACTTGGACCCAGCTCTGCTGCCTTACATGATAAAACTTAGGCCTACTACAACTTGGAAACTTTCAAAAAATTGATTTGCACGATTGGGAGGGATTTTGCGACTGTTTGAAAAGGACAGTTCAAAACAGGACCTTTCGAAACTAGACAGTTCAACACCAGGCAGTTTGAAACCTCTAAACCCTAGACTTCAAATAATTTCTATTTTCAAAATTATCTTTTATTTATTTGAAATTAATTGTATGTAAGTTGTGCTCCTCTAAAAATAACCAAAACAGTTTCGAACAGTCCGGTAGTGAAATGTCCTGTTTTATCTGTCTTTTTGAAATGCCCCTTTACCACTGTAAGGATAGGGCTTACACAGTAAAAGGCCTTATCAAATACTCAATTAATATTACCTTTAAAGTTAGTTTTCAGCATTTATGTTATTAACAGGGTAAACAATTTAATAAAAAATTAAAATTTAATCACATTTTGTTATTTACTATAATTTGTTTTTATATAACTATGCTGTAATGTTATGGATTTCTCAACTGTTCATTCAACTGTCATTCCATAAACCTTTTCCGGGATCTGTCTAGACACTTGCAGATCTAACTTTTATTAACACTTCAACTTCTCTTCCACTTTCTCTCTACTTACTCTACTCTTCCTTTTGTATATAAAAATCCCTTATATATAAGTATCCAAAATAGCTACATGCAGCTAGAGCTACATGTAGCTAACTCCTATTATATAGGTAAAAAAACAACAGCTTCCCTAGCCTTGCAATTACAATACCAGCTTGCAAAACACCTCTAGAATCTACCACATTCTCCCCTTCTAGATGAGGTGTGGGTATCACCTACACCTACATCTATAAACACAATGGATAACCTGATCATAAAAAGTGGAAGAAAGTTTTAGTATATGTCCATTAGTTTTAAGTTTCTATACAATTGTCTTGTCTGGTCTTTAGCACCAGCGGTAGCAGATACAAAGATATTCCTTTGCCTCCTCAATATTATGGACATCACACTTGTGCTCACTCCGATGTTAGTAGTACACGTCCCACAAATAGAAGGTTAGAGGCTCCTATAGGTTGCATTATACCATTCTACAGTAGACACTGGATACACCATCTGAATATCACACCAGTGCTCTCTTCAATGCAAGCAGTATCAGTCCAACCAAGTCGAGGTTTAGAGGCTCCTATAGGTTGCATTAAACCGTGTTAAACTACAGTAGACTTTGGATATGCCAGCTGAACATCAATATATAGTAGGCAACAGACAAGTACTCCTTAGTTAGAAATCTCCTGTTTTGTCTTTAGCACCATTAGTAGATACAAGTGATTCTCGTGTCTCCTCAATATGTTTGAACATCACACCTGTGCTCACTTTGATGTTAGTAGTATATGCCCCACAAATAGAAGGTTAGAGGCTCCTATAGGTTGCATTATACCATTCTACAGTAGGCACTGGATACACCATCTGAACATCACACCTGTCCTCACTTCAATGTTAGTAGCATCGATTCCACAAATAGAAGGTTAGAGGCTCCTATAGGTTGCATTATACCATTCTACCGTAGATTCTGGATGCACCATCTGAACGACGAGATATAACAGACACCAACAAACAGTACTCATGAAATTAAAATAATTACAAAAACTAAAATAAATACATGACAAAATAATTTCTATCCAATTGTCATTAGAGAGAAAGTATCCTCCAGCTTCCTGGTTCACTACTCCTAGGTGTAGATCCTGATGAGCTATACACAGCTTGATAGGCTATGGCATAAACACCACGCTCACGCTGGACTCTTACAAGATAGTCTACCCTATCCATCTAAGCATGACTTTCCATACGAGTTGTAAGTGTTAGAGAGAAAGTATCTTCCAGCTTCCTGGCTCACTACTCCTAGGTGTAGATCTTGATGAGCTATACATAGCATGATAGGCTATGGCATAAACACCACGCTCACGCTGGACTCTTACAAGATAGTCTACCCTATCCATCTAAGCATGACTGTCCAAGTCAGTCGGTGTAATACCAGTTGTAAGTGTTGAGCAGTTAGAGTGTTTAGACCGGAATCCCACTGCTGCCACCAATTTTCTACTCCTTCTTCTGTATATAAAAATCCCTTATATATAAGTATCCAAAATAGCTACATGCAGCTAGAGCTACATGTAGCTAACTCCTATTATATAGGTAAAAAAACAACAGCTTCCCTAGCCTTGCAATTACAATACCAGCTTGCAAAACACCTCTAGAATCTACCACAGTAATTAGGCCTATTACAAATAATAATTTAATTTAATTATTTGTTCATACGAGTATTACATTATTAAATTTTATAATACTAATAGTACGCATAGGGACCTATACCATATGCTAGTATAAGAATTTAAATTAGTAATATAATGTCCGCATTCATATGAAGATTATTGTGTCTGCTTACTTCTTTTCAGTTTTTAGCCATTTACAATGTTGGCAAATGAAAACAATAATAAATTCTAATTCAAAAATAAAATTGGTAGACATTTAGGCCTAAAATATGATTGTTATAATTATACTTATTTTACACTATTTTATATTATTTTAAACAATATCAATATGAATAATTGTTAAAATCATTTAAACTATTGACTATTTATTTAATTATATTATAATGATTATTATTATTATTATATTATTATAAATTTAATTTATATTCATATTGAAATTCACGCATTGGATTGATTATCTTAAAGTTATGTAATAATATTGCATAAATTATTCATATGTCATACCACATCATATGGCTTCTATAGCATAATTATATATGATAATGACTATGGGGAATTAAAATCACATGTAGTTTAGTAAAAGTATAGTAATAGTGTAAGTATCGAGTAGGTCTAAAATAAAAATAAAAATACTCAACAGAATAGAATATCAATATTTATATTTATATTACTGAATATTATATATAATTATCATTATAAATGATTGCAATTTGCACTAAAGAAATACTACACAGTGATAGTCAGAGTTTGAGAAGTAAGTGATTTGTGAAGCTAATGCTGAACTTCTTCCTTTTCAGCCAACAGCTGGTTCCATTCTAAAGTTCAAGCAGTAGGACAAAGAAACAAACTGAAACTGAAGCAGTCTGCATAATATGCAAGATGGAGGTTGGAAAACTCATTTCAAGAGAAGACAATAACATTATTAATAATAAATAGCCTTTAGGTCCTTTCCACTTATTTATAATGGGCCTCATGGTTGATGCCCTAGTCAAAAGAGCATTGCTTCTAAGAAACCTGAGCTAAAGCATGCTTGCTGTTGGGGGTAACATTGACAAAATTAGAAGTTACTGCATAGACTATGGTCAACATACCAAAGGTACTGCAAATGTGAATAAGAAGTAGAAGAACATCAAAACTACTCGTACAAGAAAAATATGAATTAAATTTAGCCATATTATCATTTGAGACCAAATAATCAGTTGTCCACCCCCACTCAAAGCTGATCCAACTGGCCTGCAATCAATAGACCGTTCATTCATGACGCAATGAACTTGTAGCTATATAATAATATAACAGCCACAGTTGTCATTTTACAAAAATGTATTGACACTGTGGTTGTTCTAGGGTGCCCCCCTAGAACAACCATATTTTGCATCGCCTTTCAATCCTTCGATAACCTATATGGTAATTTTCCTGAGGGATGTACTGCTCATAGGAACCAGTACAACTTGCAAACATGCCCTACACTGTGTGTTTTTGAACTGTAAAGCATATTAGACATAACTATTGTAATGTTTCTGCTGATGAGTACACACAGGTGTAGATGGCACTAGTGTGGGAAGCGCCTAGGAGTGGTCAACTAAGCTACAATGTATGCTTCTAGCATTACATAACTTAGTATAACTTATACAAGGTTAATAAAATTACTAGTTTGTTTACAATAGAGGGCATGGCTTAGCTCAGTTCATCAACTTTTAGTTATAATCTTACGGGTATCGCTATGTCACTCATAGTGCCACAGACAAATTATCGGACCAATTAGTGTTTGATGATCTAAAAGAGCCAGTTTCGTTATAGATCCGCTTGAGTGATTTCTGTCATTTTCTCACTAAAATGTTGGCTAAATATTTGTCTAAACGCTGTATATAGCTGCTGGCTTATACCATTATTTGACACAATTCAGCCCAATTCTGTAATAGATATTATATAGCAGATAGGTAAAAGGTACAATCTATCTAATATTATCATTTTTTTCATTAAAATCAAGCTTGCTACATTTCTAAATTTTGCCTCAACTTGCAGCTAATTTTAAAAAGCAGTATATTTCCATTTAAAATGAAGATACTCAATTAAAAGTTTCATTTGCTACTCACACCACTACTACCATATAAGGGATGGGGTGATTGCGACTGGCATAATATAAGGGATGGGGTCATGTGTCCGCCACTTCACCATCTACAATGTACATGTATATGCTACAAGGTGCATTATTGTAATTATTCTACACCCAAGTGCATAGTTACAGAACCAAAATATTATTTCCTCTGGGATTCGAAAAATGACAATAAAGCTCATGATTTCACATAAATAGTTTGTACATGTGAAGAAACTCAATAAATTTGAAAAACCAGTATTGGTATGGTATTTCAATTTAACAAGCACAGCTTTTCATTTGCTTATTACAAACCAATCAATATATTTTCTGTTGAATTCCATTCAGTAGTTTCAGTAGAATGTTTGAATACGGTAGGAAAATATCATTGTGAATTGGTCAAAATCATATAAATACCAGGAGATTTTTAAAGTTATAAAAATAATCAGTGTTTGATACAAAATAATCAATTTACTCTAAACATTGCCAGAACATCGGTTCACTAACTCAATCAAACTTTATCCATAATTGTATAATATTGTCGCACATTAATAACTGTCAAACATGCAGAAGAAATTAAAATTAGTGATAAAAAGACATCATCATTTGCTATTTCGAATATCAAACAAAATTGGTGTAAGGAGCGAAATCACAATAGATTGGTAACCTTTGAGATGTACTAGAGAACAACATAGTTACAACACTGTTAATCCAAAGGAAAGTGTAGATGTGAATTGGTCAAACTCTATTAATATCAGAAAATTTTTAAATAGACATGGAGTTTAATAATTAAATACTACTAAGATCATTTGCCACTTTGAATATCAACCAAAGTCCTTGTAAGGAGGTCAAAAAACTACCAAGTACATGACCAACATGTGAGGTCTAACTAATTAACAATATAATTCTAATCATTAATCCTACTATACAGATATGCCCTTTAGTAATCTCTCTCGCACACCGATTTGCGTTTAAATGCAATACAATTTACGCTTCTGTAGAACATAGTACTGTCAGCATAATTAATTTTCATACAGCTGTTGTCGTGGCTAGGATCTAAAATTACACCCTTGGCATAAGACATGTTGACTGGTGTCCCATCATTCCACAGCCAGACTCCATCTACTCTGGATGCTCCCACATTTACTTGATTAATGTCCCAATCTAAAGAGATGTATGCATAGTAATGTTACCACTTAGAAGATAATAAGCTATGGTTCATTGACTGGATTACTCTGTTCTATTTAGCCTGTTCAGAGTTTATTTCATACACATCTGCCTGTACATGACTTGTACGCTACACTGGGTAAATCTATTCATTGTACTCCCCATGCACGCACTATTAATATACATAAGTAAATTGCATCTTTATGCACATCTATATACAATTAAAACACATAAGCAGGTAGATTTATGCCTGCAATTTGTTTAGAAGGATAAAAATAAATGGCATCATATAGAAGGAAGAACTCTCATAGGTAATGAGTGCAGCCAATCAAATGGCAGCAAAAATTTCAAATATATATCTGAGGTTGGGTAGAAGGGAAAGTATGACCAGCTTCTAGTAGTAGCCATTGAGATCATAGCTATAGGAATCTAATCGACACCTTTTCTTCTAGTCTATCCCCCCTCCCCCTGTACAATATTATTTCAGCTTGAAATTACGAATTCATACCTGGATTATTGAGACCCATGTTGATCAGCCAATCAACAGACAATGTAGTGGTCAGCATAACCAGAGTTCCATTCATACTTTCACAGTGAGGCTGGGCATCAGAAGGTGTATATTCGTCATCCACATACAAAAGACATCTCTTGCTAATTGGATTTCTGCGCCAACCTTCCTCTTTACATTGGTCAGTTTCTGCAAAATATATATATATTAAATTGTACAATCATGTCATGTAGTATCTGACGACAGCGATTTTCTTAAAGTCCAATAATAATAATAATAATAATAATAATAATAATAATAATAATAATAATAATATTCTTAGGTCATGAAAATGCTGGTAAACCTGTAAACTTTTGTATCAACAGGACCAGCAGAAAATAGTGCTTCCTAGTGAGACACCAGCGAGTACTGTGCAGGGTTCACAGGGTGGTAACTCTTCTTTAGTAGAGGAGTGGGCCAGTGACGAAACCCCTGCTAGCGGAAGAGAAGATGTTGTTGAGGACAACATGGCAGGGATGGGATCTCTCAGGGGTAGATCTGAGTGTGTCAACAAGGCGTTGGTTGATTCACTGCTTCTACTAGAGATCCCTGTACATTATTATCAGACCACATCATAGCAGAGAGCGTGGTGAATGGTCACATCTGAGTATTATCAGGTGTGCAGTAGTGGTAGTAGTTGTACACTACACTCATTTCATGCTTTGGCCATAGCTACTGACTTACTGATTCTCCTAGAGAGGATGTATGTATGGTGCAACTAACTCTCTATAGAGAAGCTGCAGAATGCGTAGTCATTTCTAAAGCAGCAATTATCTATGAGGAGGAATCTTTACAAATTATCTTGTCAGTTTCTGAACCCCAAGTAGACTGGCGAAACCTTATCTACATTTGGTAATGTGTCACAGGAGGGAAGAGTGGAAAACAATGATAGTCTATGCTACGGTGTAAGGGAGAGGATAGAATAACTTCTCTAGCAGTCCTGTTTACAATACTGAAGGGGCCTAGAAAGACCTGTATCCATCAGTGTGCTCATGTACATGGCGATGCCAAATGTACTCCTTGAATGTTGTTTTGGGTGCAATATTTACACCAAGAGAGGGGCATATTATACAGCTGCTTTTTAAAGTTTTAAGTGCATGTTGATCATTGTATCGTAGCCAATACCAGTTTAGTTTCATTACTATATTGTTGGTAAAGCTCAAAGGAAGCCCGAGAGAAGAGGGCATGTTATACATGTAATAGTTATTACGATTATTTTTTGCATCTCATAGGAGACTACACTAAACTACCGATTGGCTAAGGAGAAGATGATTTCCGTTTGAAAGCTGACAAAGCTTGGATGAATAACTACAACCTTCTCTTCATAAACTTCGATGAGTGAAGACGCGTTGAAGAATTCTATGCAATGTACATAACACTGAGTACGAACCTAACTATTTAACAAATATTCATAACAATCACACCAAACATGTAGCCTATATAGATTGTCAGATTCTCACCCTGTTCATAGATGTCTACATCATCAGCAACATTATTGGCTGTATCAAATCTGTAGATAGACTGATATGGTGAGAGGTTACACAACCTTGATGGAGTGTCAAAGGTGAATGCCTCACAGGCAGCACCTCTCACCAGACATCTGACAGCACATACTTGGAAGTTTTCGGCAACAAATGACTCTGATATCAACATCAGATCTCTTCCTTTCACTCTTTTAAATAACTTTTCTTCTTTAATTCCAAGTACCTGAGTAAAATCAAATGGAGAAGGTTACAAATTGCTTGCCATCAGGAATTGCCAAACTTTATAATATCGTTTGTCTGCCCAGTGAGTTTATCTAATAGCTTACAGCTAGTCTATTCATACTGGTTCAACCTGTTTCTCTCACTACCAAGTGGTACTGAAACCTGTGATACTGATGTCTGTATTTAACAGCATATTCATCACTACATCATACTGTCATCAGGTGAGACTCAAGTCAAAGTGTTGTTAGTAATTTTAGAATACATTATAGACATGTGTTTGTATAGAGGCAGCATTAGTTAAACCTACATCACCTACATGTACATCCAAGTGAAGAAGAATATGTTACCTGGGAAAGAACCAAGACGCTGACTATACTGAATATGAATAGTATGTGTAGACGCATTTTCTCTCTGGAACAATCTACGAGTGACAAGAGTTAGTTCTTGAAATATTAGAAGAACAGTTTAGTTGAATGACGGGCACCACTAGCCAGTGCAATGCAGGTGTTGATACTGTCAGGTCAGATTTATCAATGGATTGTATAATCCAATCGTACATACTATAATATACAGCGCCTTATACAAATATATAAAATTATTGATTCCCTAAAATATTAATATACATGCACACATATAGACTATATTTATTCGTATGTGTAACAGGCATTACGGTCCCATTACAACGATATTATGAGGTTGTTGATCGTATGGTTCTTGCTTTTTAGATGTCTTAAGAGGCTCAACTCTTACTTTGGGTTTAGCTTTTTTTATAAAATTAAACTCCATTTTGATGTAATGTATCAGATCTTTCTTCCAAAGTGCTTCTAGTCCTTCCGCAATAATGTGCCCACATAATAGCCCTGTGGTGATTGCCCAAATACTTCTAAAATCTCAACCACATGGTTTATTTTCATCTACTCTATATTCTCTATGCACATAATTTTTAGCATCTAAAAACAGAAAGT
The DNA here is from genome assembly GCA_935421135.1 of Bugulina stolonifera. NCBI lineage: Eukaryota > Metazoa > Bryozoa > Gymnolaemata > Cheilostomatida > Bugulidae > Bugulina > Bugulina stolonifera. The sequence goes on along the minus strand of OW285197.1, from coordinate 2,075,634 downwards.
TGCCCTATAAGCGCTCTTATTTTCAAATATTCGGAAAGCGCTCATGTAATGCTGGTCCAGTTTAAGGAACACAGTATTAAATGTGGCACTACATTCTATATGTTGCCAGAACCACATCTTCTTCAGCAGATGGTAGAATATTTCATTGTTCATTTTGTCAATCTTTACGAATCGTATTTTCAACCAGATCGCATTTTTAACTGAGCGCGTCATAAAAATTTATATATACTGTAAGTATATGGAAGCTACAACCACCGAAAGGCCCTGTGCTTTGTGGATATGAGATGATGAAATGGCACACTTTTATAAGACTTGCTAGACAAGTAAATTTTTAATGATCTGGGCAAAAATGTTCCATATTAAATAAAATCCGAGTTAAATCTGAGTACAGTCGGAGTGCAATCATGATGCAGAGTACCAACATATAATTAGTGTTCTTTAGTTGTGCCATACTGACAGTCAGAGCAAGTTAAACTCCACACAGCCTAAATTATAGATTTATTGGAACCAATAATAAATAGTGTACATAGCATTTGCCGAGACAGCCCTGGTACTGGTGCTCCAGACATATTATAATTCACTTGAGTTCATATAGGTTCATGATAGAGTCATGTAGTCATGGTAGTATTCCAACACCATTTATGCAAAAAACTTAATTTTGAAAACAATTGAGTTAGAGTATTTCTGGAGAAATGCACAGTACATGCCTATAATAGCGGTTGTATATTGTGCAAATAACTCCTATTAATTGTAAGTCATTGAATACCTGATGCTAATCTTATCTTTTTATGCCCCTCTCAATTGTTACAATCAATTTGTTATAGTATCTAACTGTCCAAAATGCATTTTTTGGACCTAACAGACCCTTGTATTTTTTCCACCGTCTTACCAATACTGTGTCGTACATAACCAAAACTTTTACCAAACCACAATACTATATAAAGTGTGGGCTTTTTCATTGCAAATCAATTGTTGCTTGGACTCCAATAAAGACACATCTAATTACAGGAGGCGTCTTTCCTAGAAGTAGTCTAGTTCCAGCTTTTGATCCCATTGAACCTTGAAGCTCGACCTTTCCAAACTAGAATAGGTCACACTTACAAGTACCCTCTAAGCAATAACTCAGACCTTATGGGTCGTACCTACAGCTCTATTGAATAATCTACCAGTCTTTGATGTAACTGGAAGCAGGTCTAGCTGACCACTCCTAGACCCTTCCTTTCACCCAAAAACATTACAATACATTCTATATTTGCTGTGACCATAGACATGATTTCTGTAGCAGTGTTCACAATATTATGGGTAATTCTTCACATCCAGCAATGAATAGTATTATTATATATTTATAAGTAGTTGAACACCTATGACGTTGTGCTGCTTATTTAAATGGAATGTACATGTATAATTGTGACTGCGCTACTAGTTTTTAGTAGAAATGGCTTCACGTCAAATTGATTGTTGTGAGTTTAGTTCATTTGTTTTGAATAACCTTGAACTGAGAGTCAAATATGGAGGAGATGTTTGTATTCTTGCTATGTTGGTGTATAACTTTACTGTCAGGTAAGCTGTAATAATTGTACGCGCATTGGAGATAGTTATGTACATAAGTAGAGAACACAAGTCATATTCTGTAGTGTGCAGTAGAAGAGTAAACAATTACTAAGTTAAATAGAATATTTCAGCCATATTCTTGACTTCAACTCCTATGCATGTACTGTATAATATATAGCCATAGATCTTATTGATAGACTGACTGCTTTATTCTAGGTTAATATTACTTACATTACTTCCATTAAAACTATTTCAAAGTTTTGCGATACTATTAATCACTTGTTATTTTAGTCGCCGTGATCAGATTATGGCGAATACTGTGCAATGAGAGAGAGGTATGACCATTGTATTATTATATTAGTTTTCACAATTTAGTTGAAATTGTGTTCCTCTTCAAGGCCCAGTAACGCTATTATTTGTTAGCCAGTAGATTTTGCGTTTGAAGTACAATGATTGGTTGATCAGAGATCAATGCCAATCTTTCATTTTCAATTCTTTCATTTTAGAATGGAAGCAGAGCTGAGAAATTATTGAAGAAGTAGGTACTTTATAATAAACTTAGAGTGATAGAGTGACCAGCATAATAAACTATAATACTGCATAGTTTGAGTTACTTCATCAATTATTAGAAACACATCATGTATCTCAACTTCCTTCACTCTACTACTCATTCATCAAGCTCTACTAACTCTACATGATCTGGAGGAGTTGGACCAACTGATCCAAATGTATTCTCTCTGCTAGCTTTAGTGTTCTCATTAGCTTGCTATCTCGGTTGCATTGTCCATGACCAATTTATCTATGTACGTGTGTTTACCTTTTACAGGAGAGTCGTTGATTTGGAGGAAGTGATTTACAGGAGGGTCATAGAGTTGGATAATGTGATTGATGCAGATGTGAGTTGGATTAATGTGATTGTATGTTCATAGGTCTATGTTCTGTGTACTATACACACATTTTATTCTAGTTAATATGAAACATGTCTGAGGATTGTAGAAAGTAATGGCTGTAGCATAACTTCCATTTACAGTGTGGTTTGTTTATCTTCTGTTTAGTTCTCTTGTCTGTTTTACAGTTCAGAACTTCAAAAATAGAGACAGATGAGCTGAAGGCTAAAATCTATCAATTAGAAATGGAACTGTGAGTCTTTTTTATAAGCCTTACCTAATATACTTAATGTGTCCAATGTTAACTACAGGTTCAACGTTACGGCCTCAACGCATAAATATATTTTTCTCTGAAGAGCAAATTGCTTTCTGCTTTAGTTGTCAATACTCTGTTTTAGTAACAAGGAGGGTGTAGTTGGGGTTGATAGTTGTGTACAGACAGATAACAAGATCTCCGTGGTGAACACAACTCTAGAAGTTGCAGAGACAAAACCTACAATGGACAATGGTTCGCAGACAGATGGTCCCAGAACAGTAGTAGTAAAAGACAAGAAGGTTGCAGAAATGATGTCAGAAGATATGTAAGTATTCAAACTGCTCCAACAACTGAAATTAGAATACATGTATATCCATGCAAATTTCTGTTGATGTGAATACACCTCATGAACTTACTCAATACCAAACACATGCATCAAAAGACATGCTTACACGACTAGTTCAATTTTTTTATTGCATGTCTACTGCCTAACTGCCTAAGCACAGAAGTTTTACCTACAAATCAAAGTTGATACTGCTGCTATTGTCTGTTTGTAGCAATAATAGTACAAGAGAAGACAACTATACACAGACTGTAGATAAGGTGTCTGCAGTTGATGCTAGTGTGCAGGTTGAAGGGGTGAAGGTCAGGATGGAGCGAGGTGAGCAAACAGTCCGTCTTGGAGATGAATTGGTGAAAAGCGTCGAGATTGTGGGAGTGAAGCCCTTTATAGGTGAGGCTATGAAGGCAGTGCAAGGTGAATCAGACGTGAGGGAGATCAAAGAAAGTACAGCAGACGAGTAAGCACTCCAGTTAAACGCTTTTGGGATATGTGCAACTATTTTTGCAGTAAAAACCACGGACAAACTTGTTTATTCGCACGAGTGCCCACTCAGAGTATCTTAGCACAGTAGTATACTTTTGAATATAACATATACAATATAATACAATGTATTTTTAAGGGCTGGAAGTAAGAAGAGGGATGCAGTTTATCCGGGAGGTAACAGGGAGTAAGTGTGATTTTATTCTTACTACAATAATACTCCTATGCTTATTTAATTAATGTAGATATTGCATAATACAGTTGAAATAGCAGAGTATGTCTGTATAACAGTGTGAACAGTGTTGTAATGTACTTATAATGTATTATTGTAGGAGAGCATGGAGATTCAGGGCGTTATCTTGCTTTGGAAAAGAGAAACGTACCTAGTCTGTTAAATCATACTTATAGTAACTGTCATATTATTACATTCAACTAAAATATGTATCTTATTAATCATATCAGTCATACAGTAGTATTATTATATTCCACTACATGGTAAATATAATATCTGACTAATAATAAATCTCACTTCATTATCCCATGATGCACTAGTAGATATAAACACAGAATGTGGATTGTGGATACTTGTATTTCAGTTCATACATTGTATATTGCATGATGGCCGTAGACTGAGGAGCTTTTCATGTACAGTTGGTTGAGTGCACATCTATAGTAACTGCTAACCCAAAAAATTTTCTCTTTTTCAATATTACTGAGCTGGTTTAGTGGGAACATGTTCTGTTGATTATGCTAGGTGATTAGATGTTGTAGAGAATTGAAACCCTGGGATTTTAGTTCATTGTGAAACTCTAACAGTTACAGATAACATAATGTTGGACCATAATCTACTGACTTGTTTAATTCCGATCACTACTATAGAATTTCAAAGTTTTATACATTTCAGTGCTGGAAAACCGTTCTTCAATCTTGAGGGCATTATCCAATACACGTGTATGTAGCATTATCCACTCTACGTGTATCTAGCATGATACAGTAATAATAATAATTGACAGGGCATAGTTTACGATGCTAGACACTCATAGATCAAATGTAGAAAGAATGGAGCTTTCTAAGCAACTGCGATTCGAGATGGTGGTTGGATGTACATGTACATTGTACCATGTATATACGGTTGTACAGTAGTAGTAGTATATATGGCAGATAGTATATATGGCAGGTAGTATTATATACGGCAGGTAGTATACGGCAGATAGTTTATCTAGCACATGTCCCTGTGAAATTATTATCTTGTTCACTTGTGTATCTTTAGCCATTGATATTTATTACTTGTGATTTTGATTGAGTATCAAGCATTGTTATTTTAACGTCCAAAGTGATTGCGCAGGCACTGCTTTTGGTCTTTGAATAGTCATCACTACAATGTTCACATAGTAGATAACAATATTGGAGGAAATGCTGTTGGCAGCAAATGCACTAATACATGCTTAACTGTATGTAACTATGTCTCTCCATAATATGTATATATGATTCGAATCATTTTGTACTGATTGTAACTCGGACCCCTTTTGGTCTGAATCTGGCTTGATGTACTGGTTAACCTTTTGACCTTGAATCAAAACCAGGTTGAATATAAGAAGAGCAGTTTTGCATTGTACATAATACAAATGTAACTTTAGTAAGATTGTGGATTCTCCTCATAAATAGCCAACTACTACTATAAGCTTCGACTGGATAAGTGAATTATGACAACATCACACACAAATGCAATCACAACACCATTTCAGTTCAACACTATCCATTTTGTTTATTGCAATAAGATTTACTGAATACTAGTACAAAGTCAGCAACTTCTAGTGTTTGGTGGAATCATAACAAATTATTGTATCACAATGATAAGTCCTGTTGACCGTATGATATTTTTTACAGCCTTAGAAAGTATATGCCTGTGTGTACATTAGCTAGAAGCCTACCCTGTATAGAAAGATTTTAAATTCTTAACTGTGCTCTAGTATTTATTACATTGAGAGAGGAGCTGACAACTTTAGTTACAATCAATGTGAATAAAAATGATGAAGAAACGCCTGAAAATCGGATTCAGTACACTTGTATCATGTCTTTGATTTGGGTCACAAATTGCTAAATTTAAAAAACCCTATAAATGGTTTTCATCAAATCAAAAAAGATTTTAGTTGCAAAAATTTTTTGCATAAATATTTATGGAAGACCACAGGATTGTTTAATGGATGCCACATCAGCTTTAAGTTTTGCCAGAGATACTTGGAGCGACTGGATCAATGAGTTGACCTGCTTTCTGTCAATAGCAGGATACGGCATTGAGAGAACCTGTTGGATAAATAAGAGAATATGACAGTGAGAACACTTGTTGAAAAAATAACAGAAAATAACAGTGAGAGCACCTGTTAAATAAATTAATAGTGAGGTATAATGTTGGAAACATCTGGAATGGAAATTTAAGAAGCATACAAGAAGTTTTTACACAGAAGCAAAATAAATTCATAAACAAGTGACCTAATAATAAGAAGTCTGACCTGCTTTAGATTAGATGGATCATTATTTTTACATGTACATGTATAATATAATTACAATGTTGCCAAATACACAAAATCGGCTGAGAATCACGTTTGAAATAAAATGAGGTCAAAGGTAACCTTACAGCAAATTTTAGATCAGTAATAATTCATGCAAGAGAGAGCGCTGTGTAACAAAAACTTACTGCTCTCTTTCCTCTGGTTGGTACCTTAGCGATTAAAGCACACTGTCTCAGCAAGTTCTCGTGGAGAGTTTCTAGCGACTGTCTCTCTGCCTCCAGAGCGTACATCCTGAACACAGCAGCTGAGTTTGACAGATAAATCTCGCGCTCTCCCAGATCCGTTACATTCGGTTTAACCTCTGTGAAAGAAAAGGTCAAATTAATTATTGTGCAATATAAAGTTAGATGTAGTGGAATGGAAGTTAAGATGACACACGGTGACCTTGGTGACCTTACATGATGTAATGCATATCATAGTATGAGAGGAAGATAGTTCAGTAGCGATCGAACTTTATCAGAAAAGCATCTAGCTGAAACATTGAGTCGACATTTGAGGTCTGGTGCCACTTTGTCATTGAATAAAATAAGAGGAATTTTCTGATTCAAACATCATTTCAGATGTGTATCTACAGAGATGTGCAAAATAGTTGGGACGCTGTAATGCAGTAGCCAAATTCCGAGTGAACTTTTAGTTCTGCCATTATACCAGTTGTTGTCCATCAAAAGGTGTAAATATATATATCATTTGAATCTTCTTACCCTAAGGAACTCATTTATAGTCATTTCAATTGTGTTATCACACCTCTAGTTAAGTTAAAATGCATTTTACATTTTGAGTCAAGTTCTGCATACACGACCAAAAGTCGCCCCCTAAGGGATTGATTTATGTCTTAGACCGATTTGTCTGCTAGCAATGGGCTTCAAAAGATTTTTAGACTTCACTCAGAGCATAAGGTCTTCAATCGTTGCATAATTTTTTGCTCTTTTACCTGTAATATTTTTATAAATTGGTTGTAAGCTGCAGTTAAAAGAATCGCTATTTTATGAAATGGCTACACTTCAGGACAAGAAGTTGACCACTCTACTCTTGCATATTGATAAGACTATCAGAGAAAATTCTATTATATAGTGCATTCTAAATTCTACTGTGTATAACTTCATCAGCAGGTGGAAGGAAATTTGTACTATGAAAGATCCTAGAGCTGGAATAGAAACTTCCTGTCTTGAAGCGTGGCCGTTACGAGAAACAGTGATTTTCCTAACTGCTTACAGCTAATTTGTGCAAATTTTACAGAAAAATAGACAAAAGATTGTGCAAAATTTGAATATCTTATGCTCTGAGTGAAGTCTAAAACTCTTTTGAAGTCCACTGCTAGCAGAAAAATTAGTTTAACACATAAATTGATCCTATAGGGGTCGACCTTTGGTCGCGTATACAGAACTTGACTCCAAGTGTATAATGCATTGTAACTTTACTGGAGGTGTGATAATGCAATTGAAACAAGCATAAATGGGTTCTTTATATAGGAGGATTCAAATGATATATATATTTATAACTTTTGATCGACAACAACTGGTATAATGGCAGAACTAAAAGTGTATTCGAAACTTGGCTACTGCATTAGAGCGTCCCAACTATTTCGCACACCTCTGTAGAGTTTTGTATAAGCTCTACCTGTACATTTAAACTCTCCTGTAAATCCATAGATACATGAACAAATATGGCCGCCTTCTGTATTGGTGCAGACGCCATGTTTTGGGTCACAATCATCCTTGAGGCTCTCACACTCGTCAATATCTGAAGAGAAAAATATCGACAAGCTATTAACAGCATATCAGTGTTCAGTGACTGACCTTAATAAAATATTTAACAATCATTCTGGTAACATGCCTTTTACATGCTTCGTGTCCAGTGTGAACTTGAGACTTATATCGTAGTTATTATGCATTATTTGGTAAAATATAATATTACTACTAACCTGTACAGTTGGTTCCATCACCAGTGAATCCCTTATTACAATAGCATGTGTAGTTACCTTCACTGTTCACACAGTCAGCATTAGTATCACAGTTGTTAGTTGTGTTACTCGCACACTCATCAATATCTGTGGGAATAAACAACCACCCCAGTCTAGTTCTTCAAAATGTCAATGAAATGCGTGTAACTATCTTTTACGAAAGGGGGACAGGACGGTGCACTAGCTAGCTCATTTATTTGTAATCCCCGAGGCTAACAGGTTTAACCCCAACAGACTGTGATTACCTCATCTCATAGTCCAGTAAAGGAGGATGCTGGGGTGACAGGTATTATAGCAAAACCAAAATGTAGTGTATCGCCATCAATGTTGAGTGGTCAAGAGTTTAACCCAGGGCTGTAACAACTACTTTTACCAGAGTATCGTAGTTGCCCAGGCTGATATTGCTATTATTCACTACATCTACTGTATCAACTTATAAACAATGCAATATCACAGATCACCTGCAATGGCTTTCTCAATATAGCACTAGCCAATAGCTTGTGACCAATTCGTATAAAGTTCAATTGAGAGTTGGCACAATTATTATATTTTAGTTTGGACAGAGTTCTGGTGAGGAAAATGCCAACTTTGTCCTTTGGTTGTCACTGCCCTCGCTTAAACTGTACAAGACATGTAAGGTGAATAATTTTAACTCGCAATGCGAAGAACTTGTACATTATGTGAGAAACCTTATAAGGTCATCTCACAGAACATTCTGGAATATTAACATCTAGCGTAAACTTACCGATAAAAGCGATGTTGTTCAGGTAAATGTGTATACAAGGAAATATAGAAACCTCCGCCAGTTGTGCAATGTAATGTGTGATGTAATTTGTGACGTAATGTGTGACATAATGTGTGACACAATGTGTGACATAATGTGTGAAGCAATATGTGACGTAATGTGTGACGTAATGTGTGACGTAATGTGTGACGTAATGTGTGGTGCAATGTGTGACATAATGTGTGAAGTAATATGTGATGCAGTGTGTGACATAATGTGTGATGTAATGTGTGACGTAATGCGTAGTGTAATGTGCGACGTAATGTTTAAATTAAATATAAATTTTTTATATTGCTACAATAAATCAGATAATACTGCAGTGTGAAGATCTAGTACTACTGAGTGACACTTTCTCTTTTCATCTAACAAGCACTTCGTGCTTGGTCTCCGACGCAAGTTTCACTGCAAAATTTGCTCGCTTCGCTCGCATGAAATGATGGCTTGTGTTCATGCACTGCAGTCATGCATGTGTATGACCTCTGTTGGTACAGACATGCTATAGTGACCTCATGAGGAGTTGTGTTTCCTTGTATTAGGGGAACAACTCCAAATACATAGCCTAAGTTTCAACACCAATTAGTAGGTGGGGCGGGTCGAGCACCCACCCCAACCTAGGTCGCGTCAGAGGGCCTAAGGCTAGGGACCCACCCCGGCAGCGATGCAGGGGGACCCGGTCCCAAGGTCCTAGCACCACCCGGAGCCGAGATGCCGATCAGCAGCATAACAACATACATGAGTCGTCCCAATTTTCGACCCCAAATCTGATTGGAGGATGGCAGACTGTAAACCGTTGACCGTTAACCTTTAACCGCAGACCACTTCGTCTTTTGTTATATGATGATTAGCCACACCCTTTCACTTACCTGTGCAGTTATACCCATTTCCTGTGTACCCAGTATTACAAGCACATGTGTAACCTCCAATCGTGTCATCACAGCGGGAGTTTTCATCGCAGAGGTTGAGCACAGCATCTGCACACTCATTGATGTCTACATAAAATCAAGAAATCCATTATAACTGCTTAAATATATTCTGACATCAAACAGAAGAGAGTCCATAGTGTCACAGCTACTATGTTACTGTCACTAAGATCTGGTAATCTGGAGTTCTATATGCTCTTTGGAAGGATGTATATTTATGTTATATAAATGTACTGTGCAATGTACATGTACATGTAATTCAATTATGAAAACTCCGACTTATTCCTACATGCACTGGTAATATATGACAACACTGATTGACCTTGTAGTGTGACAAACAAGTGTGATGAAGGTTTTATAAATTAACCTCCTCTCTACTTACTCTCACAGTACGTTGAATTGCCGGTGAAGCCCGGTTTACAAGTACACACATAGGAACCATTAGTGTTGACACATGTGTGTTTTGGTGAGCAGGTGTCCAGGGATAGAGAACACTCATCAATATCTGCAAGTCGGAAAGAGAATGAGACTCACATGTGTTACCACAACATGGCTCGGTGAGTACAGACTCACTTGGCCCAAGATATACTTTTATGTTTTATCAATATCACATATATTGCTGAGGTTCAAATTCCTATCAAAATATTGAGTAAACGAAAAGAAAATAGTATGTAGCAATGGTCGCACTCCATGCTGTTCTGGATAAAATACTGACAACTTATGAGAACTTAGCAAACACCGTGAATCAATACCTGCACACATGATAACATCCACATGTATATTAAATACATGTAGGTATCTCATATTTATAATATTACTATTCCATTTGTATTTTCCAAAGATATGCAGTTTTTGTTGTACCTTCACATAGAGGTGCTGTCCTATTGCTTGCTAGATATCCTTGAGAACAGTTGCAGTGGAAACTTCCAACTAGGTCTGAGCAGGTGCCTGTTCCCTGGCAAGCATCAGTAGGCAGTGCACACTCATCAATATCTGTAAGTAGTACATGTAGATTAAATCTATAACTGTATAACTAGTGCGATCACATGACGTGTCTAGCAAAACCTTCTGTCTGTAGAGCAATTCTTTGAACTGGAGTGAGAAATTTGGAATGCCAAGATCGTTTGAAATAGTAAAATATTAGACTAGTTGGAATTATGCATGCATTTCTACTTTATCCTGGTTTTAATATGAGCTATCTTATTGTTTTAATTCAACTTTTCTCGTGTGCATGTAACATTCTCTCTTGTAACTTTAATTTCTATTAGCAATTAATATAATTATGAAGAAATGTACATGCTTGTGTATAATTTTCTATTTCAGGTACATGTATCTTGTTGTCTATTACCAGTCTTTGCAGACCAGATGGTTTTGAGTATACTAGGAGCTACAGTATCTGTTACTTACTGGTGCAGATGGTTCCATTTCCAGCAAATCCAGGTTTACAGTTACAATGGAAGCTACCAAATGTATCTGTACAATCAGCATTGCAGTCACAGTTGTCTTTCAGTGTTGCGCATTCGTCCACATCTAAAAACGAAAAGTTACACCAGTGAGAGAATAATTGTGTGTTATTGTGTTATTGTATCATACAGCATTCTTTGTAGTACATTTAATGTAGTTAACCTATTGAGGGCAGAAGTCTACAGAAGGTCCTGCTATACATTAAGCACTTCTAGATATTAAGTCCTCAAACTGGGTAATTATAGTGGAAGGTGTAGAAAATGCCTGCAGCTTACGGGAAACAGTTATAATCGCTTGGTTCTACAAAATGGTTCTACAAATAATTAGGTTTGTAATCATCTCTAGCTTTATTAAAGTTTTATTGTTTTTATAATAAGCTAATAACTGAACTACTCACTCAGTAACGGGACAATTGTACAAATGTTGAAATTTAATAAGCAAGCACTTGGTGCTTGGTCTGCTATGCAAGCTTCACTATAAAATTTGCTCTCTTCGCTCACATGTTATTATGGCATTGCAACATATAAATTATGAATTGTCCCGATTTTCGATCCCGATTCTGACCACAGACCACAGGCCACAGACCACAGATCACGGACCACGGACCACGGACCACGGACCACGGACCACGGACCACAGACCACAGACCACAGACCACAGACCACGGACCACGGACCACGGACCACAGACCACAGACCACGGACCACGGACCACAGACCACAGACCACAGACCGCAGGCAGCCTCATCTTTAGTTATAGTGATGACAAGCACTTGTGCTTGGTCTGCGACGCAAGTCTCACTGCAAAATTTGCTCGCTTGTAATGATGGCTTGTGTATGACCTCTGTTGGTACAGTTATGTCAAAATAACTTCATGAGAAGTTGTGCTCTCTTCCATTAGGAAGCCAACTCCAAGTGCATAGTCCAAGTTCTAACACCATTATAGCGAGTAAGGTGGCTCGGGTTCCAACCCCACCCTGAGACGCGATTGAGGGCCGGAGGCTACAGACACCCCGGCAGCTATGCCTGGAGACCAGGTCTCAAGGTTCTAGCACCACCCAGAGCCGAGACCCTCACCGATAGCATTGCAACATATATGAATGACAGGTTCAGGAGAATATTTCCTGCCAGCATAGCCCGAGTTTCAACACCCATCCAGCAGTTGGAGTGGGTTGAGTACTCACCCTACCTTGGGTCGGGTTCACGAGCCTAAAGCTAAGGACCCGCCCTGGCAGTGATATCAGGGGACCCGGTCCCAAGGTCCTAGTACCACTCGGAGCTGAGATCTTGACCGGCAGCATTGCAACACATACATGTATGAATCGTCCCTATTTTTGACCCCAAATCTTATTGGAGGATGGCAGACCACAGACCGTAGACCATAGACCGTTTCGTCTTTTGTTATAATTATGATTTCCCAATTACGCTGAATAATATCCCCTACATTGTTGACATTGCCATAGAGAACATAACTGCTAATAATTAGATAAGCCCTGATTGGTCAATCGACATTTTTATTATTTTAATGCTGCAGGTGCCTTTAATTTTTATCGTTCAGGGAAAGACGACTACAAACGAATGTTTAAGACTGGGATAGTACCCATTGCAATCAAACCGTACCACAAATATCTGTAGTTGAGTGTCATCATTCTAGTCCTTGATAATTACCTAGGTGATATATTGAGCTAGGAAAAAGCCCACTGATCACAAAATACACAGTAGCACCACTTTCAATTTGATAGTACAGCATGAGGATAGGAATGAGCTAGTGCCAGGATGATGAAACATAGCCAAGCTAGATCCCAAGTCTAAAGTTGCTCTGTCTGCGGTCAAACAGCAATCCTAGATATATTGTTTAGTTATTATACATGTACTTATCTATCAAACCATGTGCTATGTGCAATGAGAATATTGAGGTGTATGGATGAAGGCGATTTTGTTTATGTTCAACAACAGCAAAGTATAGACTGTGTACTAGTATAGACTGTGTACTAGTATAGACTGAGTACTGGTATAGACGAGTACTAGTATAGACTGAGTACTAGTATAGACTGGGTACTGGTATAGACTGAGTACTAGTATAGACTGAGTACTAGTAAATAGACTGAGTACTGGTAAAAAGACTGAGTACTAGTATAGACTGAGTACTGGTACAGACACTGAGTGCTGGTATAGACTGAGTACTGGTATAGACTGAGTACTAGTAAATAGACTGAGTACTGGTATAGACTGAGTACTGACATAGACTGAGTACTAGTAGACTGAGTACTGGTACACACTAATTACTGGTGTAGATTGTATAGAATTAATACACATACTACGGCAGGTGAGTCCGTCTCCTTCAAAATATGGTGCCATGCATTCACATCTGTACTTTGTGTTGGCTACATTCTTCAGGTCCACCTTACCAAGTACAACACATCTACTTGTACCACCAGGTGCACACCTCACACACTGCTCAATACCTGTTTGGAAGTTAAATAATAATAACAAAGTGGATTTACTGAGGGATGACTGACTAATACTGTTGGGCCTATTCTGTTAGCACCAGAGATCTGGAGATTTAACAATTCTGACAAATTTAATATCATCTCCAAGGGACATGGAGTCAACTAATGACATTTATATAAAACTGCAGCTACATGTACATACATTGTATCAATAATAGTTGCATTGTACAATTGGTAACAAAGGCCTTTGCTCTACTCCAAACCCGTATAAATGCGTCAAAGTACTTCAGAGAGTTAAGTGGCAACACTAATTTTATTCTGTGGCCAACACATGTACATGTTTTATGCCATGATGTCATGTCATACCTAAACAGAAGCACTAACTACCCACCCAGCACTATTCTCATTTTACATTGTATTACAAGAACATTTTTCAATATAAAATGATGTGTAAAAACTAAATACATAATCAGCGTTTTAGCATGATATATGAAATAGAAAGACACTCCCCTTATATTTCTCATAAACAGAGTTGTCTACCAAATTAAAACAAGTTTACCAGACAAAAGAACAGCCATAGGGGTGAGAAGTAGATCTGCTTGTTAGTGCTCAACATTAAATGGAGGTTTTAAGAGGAAGCAGTGTTATCTACAGAGACTTTATCTTTATAGACGGTGAGGCTGATGCAATTGGGGGAATAAAAGTTCCCTCACTTATATAAACATTTGATAGATAATTATTATCACGTTTTGTAAACTGTTTCATAAGTTTATAAAACATGATATATTTTCTATCAGCTACTTAAGGTAGCGTGTCTATCATAGGAGACGCAATGATGACGGCATCGTTCTATTGATGATAAAATTGAATGTCTGATAAAAATCTATTGATAAGTTGACGACAGTGTCTGATGGATAATGTGGACTGTACCTACCAGTTGTGCTTACTTCCAGCAGACCTGATTTACTCACTCGAACCAGTGGATATCCATTTCTGTCAAACCCAGCCACCTACACATCCATTAATTATTGATAAACTGGCAAATAATGGCACTGAAAACTTTGAACTATTGTGTTTGCTCAGAATCTGAACGCTAGGTTATAATAGAATAATACAGTAGACGGTAGTTTCCAGTTTATACAGTCATTTGGTAGACATAAAGGGAATTCATGTGGACATCAAGGAAGTACATGACTGTTGACTATCAATGTAGTACATGTTAGAAAGGTCTAGGATCAACCACTTCATTCAACTGATTTTGCTTCGACACATTTTGGAATTTCGACATTTTGACATTTGTTTTACGCTGCTGCATGTACTTCTGTGAGCTTACTGTGTACTACTACTACATGTATTTACACTGTTAGACTAAAGTTCCTTACATGTAAATGTACATGTACATGTACATGTATATGAAATTTGTTTATGTAGTCTATCAAACAACTATGTAATGAGCTTTAGATTTTAGCACTCTCTGCGGCATCTGCTGTCCCGCCGCACCCAGATAGAAGGGGTAGCTAGACAGTCAGCTAAGCTTTTTGTGTGTAAAATCAAAGTTGGTGACCTATTGTTGATGTTTTTATCAAAGTTCAAGTGAAATTAATATAATACTCAACATGTGTGATTGGGTTCTCACTTACCCTTGAATAAAACAAACTTGTCGGTGGTGTCTTTGGATTGTTAACGTAGACGTCTGGTAATGAGGCACTCTGGTTCAAGAGGAAGTGAGATAAGATTTTTCCATCAGCTGTGAGGAAATCTAACTCTGTGAAAGTAACTCCTCCGTCCATTCCAACGCCCTGAATGAATGTGTGTACTGGAATACCTGAAAAAGGTACACCATACGTAATCCAGTGATATACTTGTAGAGTAATGCAGCCAAATTAATGATCTAATTTTACTGGGTAATTATACGTCACCACGAATGTTCTAATGCCAATCAAATAATTGCCCAATGTATTAGTACTGAAGGTCCCTTGAATGAATTATATCTACCCAAGAAGAGAAGACTAGGTTTTATTATGTACTCCTGTTACCATACAACCTCCCTCTTACCAACCTGCTAAGGGTCTCAGAAATAAAGTATTAAAGTCACTTGAGAACTCGCTGACTCCAAATCTTTGGTCAAAGTCAATAATGCTGCTTCCTGTTATAATAGAAAATTATTTGGGCATTAGGAAAGGATATATGTACATGTACATGTATGTATTATGTAATATGTACATGTATGTATTATGTAATATGTACATGTATGTATTATGTAATATGTACATGTACTAACTAAGAAATGGTGAGTTTGCATAAAGGACTCAAGCTAACACTACTATTTACAGAATAGTGACAATTTTATATCAATACTCAATGTTGTAACTGTATAATGTCATAGATAGTAGCATATTATACGTGATTTTCCATGCTGCAGATGTTAAATGGTTAAATGGTTGTGCGGTACAGTGCAACCTTCTTTGGGACCTAGTCATTTGCTGGCCTGAAACATGTGACAGGGAAGATAACTTGGGTGACTGCTGCTACTGAATCAACCATCCCGTCAGAAAATGCATGAATTAGGAGGCATTAGGAGTATTGTTAGCACTGGTATCAACAAGAAAAACTACTGTAAATGGAAATTTAATTAATATACATTGTACATGCACATGTAAGAACATTGCAAGATTGTAAACTGTACAACGTGAGAATTCTGGATTGTTAGCAGACTCTCACACCTGTTACTTTGAGAGCCAGATCTAAAGGAAATAGTCCACTTTCCAGCCTGCGGTCGATTAAATTTGATGATGTATACTCTGGGTAGATCAGTAATCACTCTGTAGTCACTAGTATCAAACAGCTTTCCTGGAGAGTAAAAAGTGCTCGTAAATGCTTGTGACTGCATAAGTGCTGAAGATAATTCAATAAATACAAGATGCTAAGTCACCAATCTTTGATGACTTAGCCGCGCATACACGTATGTGTATCCATGTACATTGTATATAAATATTATATATACAATGTACATGTATATGTATACATGTACATTGTATATATATTATATATACAATGTACATGTATATGTATACATGTACATTATATACATGTATATATTATGTATACATATCTACCACCTACATAGTACAAGTATATATCATTTTCATAACGTTAACTAGTTCTGCAAAGGTGCTGGCGTCATGAAAGTTCAACAATTTGAGACATGATTGGTATTGGCACAGCTTCAACACTTTTCACTATTCAAACAATAGCAAAAACCTTATAAACTATATTGTGATTTATGCATAGAGTGGAACATGTGTTGAAATAAATCAATGCATTTCCTTACCACTGGGATCATACACGTCTAGGTTGAGGTTGTCCCCTGTTAAGGACAGAGTAACGTCTGCTAGCTGACTGTCAATTGGCAGTGGATAATTGTTTGTCTGACTTCCCTTGTCATAACTGAGAAATGCTACACTAACTTCTCCATAGACTACTGTGGGCGCTACAGCAGTCGTATTCTCTGTGACTGGCTTACCAGTGTTTCCCCCAGTTTTTGGTGGTTTAGGGATGGTGGTTTCTATTAATGTGTCTAAAATCTGTAAAACAGTATCGCAAATGTTTATGTAAACTGTACTTTGTGTGATGCTGAATTGTCAATGACGATACTATTTGACTGCCTCAATGGCTAAATAATGCCATAATTTATATTAATTACTATTAATTACTTTACATAGTAATTACTTTCATATTAATTCCTTTGAAATCACTCAGTTCAACCTGGTCTGTTACATCGCACTCAGTATTGACCCCACCATGCATTATTAGTGTAGGCATTGACTACATGTATTTAGCATTGCATAGTACAGCCTGCCTGTGTCAGATTGAAAGCACATTTGTTGAGTCTTATAGGAAACAACAGAAGAGTTTCAACCAACCTGAGGAATCGTATCAAGTTTGCTTGCTAATTAAACTTACTGTGCCAACTTGACCTTTCTCAACCGTGAAGACTTCTCCTGAACTCGCTCTGGCAATCTTCTGGTAACAAGTGTACCCAGGATCAGACTTGCTGCCACAGTCACCTGTCATCACAAATGTGACCTGCAAAGTGTACAACTGTTGTGGCAAGAATCTCAATTAGAAACAGTGTGGCCTAAAAATAATGTGACCTAGAAAGTGGAGTTACGAAAAATTTACACGGTCCACATTGAATGAGTTATATACAACAGTCAACAGCAGCTATTTTTCCGAATCATTAGTCATTGTCCACGGCGACGGTTGTCCACAGTGACCATTGTCCACCAGCAACTACCTCATGCTGTGATCAAATAATGTTACCTTGGACTGTTTCTCCTGGATTATCTCTATCACCTCATCGGTGAGATGGTAGTCTTTGGCTGCCGCATCTGTGAATACGTATATAAGTGACCTTGGTAGTGCTGCAATCAGTGCCTCCTTTATTCCTCCTACAGCCATTTCATGACAATCGCCACCACCCTGTGGGATAAGGTAGTACCATAATGTGCATTAAGTAATAGTCATTGTTGTATCGATTCTGGTCACTTAATATCACTAGCATAATAAAATGATTGTACACCACTTTGACTTCAGAGGTAAATAGGAAATCTACAACGAATAATGTAACATAAAAGCGTTAGAGAGCTCATTGGTGTCTTCATTTTATTAATCATTTACTGTGATTATACAATGACCTTCAATTAACATTATGTAATTCACCACTCTCTAGTAGCGTTAACCACACTTGTGTTAGCATGATTGTATTTTTCTTTCTTGCAAATTTGGTTGGAGCACATTATTATTATCTAATTTATGTTACAAAACTTGCCAGTTTTACTTTCCACTAATAATCCCAGGTAAGAAAGCGATGATCTAAAGAGATCTGCATTCGTTCTATTTTTGGGGTGGGGAAGGCACTTCACAGATGGCAAAGTTACCAATGTAGCACAGGAGCCTTATAAGGTTTTATGCCCTTTCTAACACCACCAATGACCTTGACAGGGATCCAACCTGGGACTCTCACATGAAAGCCCAAAACACTAGGCTGCTCCCTTTCGCGTTACAAACCTTTAGGGACAGATCCATTCTATTGATTTTTCTTGCTAATTGTTCAAATTTGTGTGTCAACCTAGCATAAACATATTTTTTGCAATGTATAGGGGTTCAAAAACATGAGGTATGTTATCATCTTTATTGAGCCATGTAAATATTCCAGCTATTCTAGCCATTTATGAGTCGGAATTGAATGAGCACCACTTTCACATATTAATCATTGGGACTTTTTATCTAGTTTATTTATTTGTAAGACCTACAAATAGATAAAAAGATACCTATATAGCTACATGTATGTTATTAATTATTGAAATTTATATTTTATTTTAAAACAAAAAATATAGGTTAGTTACAACTATTCAACTTAACTCGGCTTGCCACAAGCTCACTTAACTGAATGAACTAAACTGATACTGGCTCTTAGACTCTCCTAGACCCACAGATGCAAAATTGTACTTGGGAGACAGGGACGCAGCCCCGGACCCCATTGGGGGTGGCTTACATCACCCCAAACCCCCAGCGTGATGGGGCGCTTAACGCCCCTCACACCTAAGAGGTG
The DNA here is from genome assembly GCA_935421135.1 of Bugulina stolonifera. Classification (NCBI taxonomy): domain Eukaryota; kingdom Metazoa; phylum Bryozoa; class Gymnolaemata; order Cheilostomatida; family Bugulidae; genus Bugulina; species Bugulina stolonifera. The sequence continues at coordinate 2,056,356 of OW285197.1, read as the reverse complement.
AAGTTATCTCTTTGCACCACCCTATTTTCATTTCTGGATCCACCTTGTCAAATTTATGGGGGCGATGCCTTGTTTTTAATCACTGAATAAATAGCTCATGGTTACATCATAATTATATGTATGGTATGATGATAATAAAATGCCTACACCATGTCGCTTATATAATGCTTAGTGAATGGGGGGCTGTACTTACAGTAACACCTATGCTTGCCAGACTTCTCTCAAAGTCTGCTCTGTCTGTAGTCTTCGTTGTTGGTCCAACAGCTGCAAAAATACATGACATGCATAACTTAATTTCTACTAGACTAAGTAATTGTAGCACTGCTCAAAATGAATTAGCGTAGTAAACTTTTATAAAAAGTAATCATGTTAGATTTAGGCATTTGTTTACAGTATCTTGTGTCTTGTATGTTTAGGCGCATGCCAAGCTCTTCTCTCAAGACCAACTAATCTTATTTTGGTCCAAGAATCAATGAGCCTGGGATTTTTTTAATTTTGACCGTAAAACTGACAAAGTTCAAGGTAAGACATCGTAGGCTAGGAGTTAATTCATATTTTATATCTGTCAAGTGATTTCATAAGATACTCTCACCTGGGTCATTAAAGGGAACCAGTATAAAGTCATGAAGAATGTTCTGTGGATTGCTCAAAGCTACATTTAGTATCCTGGTGGCACCAGCCTGAGCCTAGCAATCATGAATGGTCACAGTTATATGAATACAACATAGATATCATGCCTCCTTACTGCATTTACATGTACATGTACAGTGGTATTACTCATCACGACTCTGTACCGGCAATCAATATCTGATGAAATCCTGCCAGGCACGACAGTAGATCTGTGAGAAGTTATCCTTCCATTCTTGGAATAGAAATACACCTGTTTTAAAAAATCCTACAACAAATTATTTAAATAAATTGTTTTTTGTTTCTGTATACAAGCACCTGCACCTACCTGTCTAAGCTCATCTGACATTGACCCAGTAGTGTCAAACACAAAGGCCAGTGACACTCCTTTAGAAGTAACAGAACTGACACTCACTCCAAACATTATCACCATCATATAACTGACTGCCATTATCATATTCATCTTGTATCTACATGTAAAATACTCAAAATTAATCACAATCTTTACACAACAACATGCACAATAAATAAGGAGAAGGAAAGAGACTCGCTAAAATTCCTGGCGAAGGATTTTTCTGAAATGACACTCTCTCTTGGAACGATTGGCTACAGACTTGTAACAATTTGTTTCAGTGTCAAAATCATTTCTCAGTATAAAAGAGCAATAATACAATATTATAGGGCTAGGACTAGCACAGTATAGTCACTATTCACATAGTACTGTTCACTGGTAACTGGTATCGGACAGGTTGGAGAGGCTATTTAGGATGATTTACTGATTTTTCCCTGTTCCGAAGATCTAATAATCATTTGAACAAAATAGTTACCAAATCTTTCCGATTATCCTTCTCTAACACCATAATATTTTAATTTATACAAATTTAGTTTTTAAACAACTGCTTTCACTAAAAATCTTTTTCTAATTTTGTTCAAAAATTCCCCCTGTATCAATACAAAAGCCATGAAAGTTTTGCATTAAGTTCAATAGGTCTGGTAGAGTTGTCCTCTCTTCTTATAGATATCTCAAAAGAGGAAACAACTCCAACATGGGTCAACTGCTATTTGACTTTCAGTGCGACAAAATGTAGCTAGTCTCAACACAGCTTATAGTAACATTCATAAATGGGTATAACAGTTGGGATTCCATTTCTGACATTCCACTATCTGGGCTGCTACAAAGCATAAAAATTTTGTTATATTGTGTGTGTAATTACATGTACATATTCATTATACACAGTAAATATACAGTATTGCTAAGGTGTGCTCCCAGGCATATCTCTGAGCTGCACTGATGAGGTGTTAAACACCGAAACAGTACACTGTATGCAGATTGAGTATTACACTCGAAATTGGTAGCAATACCAATTTCTTGAGCACTTTACCTGGGAGATACACTGAACTGGTGGCATTACGCAATTCTCGCTGTCTCTGGCAGCTTGAGAACTTTGGTTCAATGGATTTCACACCTTTTAAATACGCTTTGCTGTAAATACACAGTATTGCTAATGTGTGCTCCCAGGCATATCTCTGAGCTTCACTGATGAGGTGTTAAACACCGAAACAGTACACTGTATGCAGGTAGAGTATTCCTTATACATGTACATGTACTAACCTGATTGTACATGTATGTACAAGTACCAAAGGTAAAGAAGTGTACGCACATGACCCAATACCTCTGAGTCGGTGTGTGGGCACATGCAGGTACACGTACTTGCCTTGTACGTAAGCTTGTACTTTGTTTATATTTGTGTAGCAGCTATGAAGTGGGTATGTCAACTCCTATTTGTATTTACACTCGGCTATAAAATTGTCAAAGCCTGAGTTGGCCCCATGTGGTGCTGTGCCTCTATATTGACACTTCCTTTAGCCATGAGAGGCATCAGCATAACCCCTGGAGTTTTTCACGTCACCAAGGTGGGTTTGCAAGCATATTCACCAAAAGAATAACTCATATTTCTGTGTACATCTGTTACAGATGTCATTCATAGGCTACTAGAAGTTTATTGGCAAGAAATCTGGTATTAATATACATGTAAGTTATAAGAGCACCGTCGTACAGCTCCGATTTGATATGAAGGTATTTGTGTGTACATAAATATTAAAGGTGGGTAACAAGTCGACCCTGTGTAGGGTTACACCAGCCTGTCTCATATACATGCATGTAGTCAAATTAAAATATTAATGGACGTCATTTACTATCTTTTCTGTTAAATTAAAATGCCCTCATGTCTTTCAATATTTTTTTAAAATTTCCAGTGATTTTTTCTGCAGCATGAGAACATAACTCTTAACAAATACAGTGACTAGCAAATAGCATTGATGTTAGAGGTTCAAGAGAAATCAACTACCGATAAACCTTCCAGATAAAAACACGCCTATAAGCTTACAATTTCAGCAATACAATGTACTACAGTGTATGCATGTTCTTATTTGAGTTACAACAGTCTAACCAATGAGAGTCATCAGTAAACTTTCACTGCTGTCTTCACAGTCATCATTAAAATTTTGCAACCTTTCCGTATTCTCAAAATAAGTGCATAAAATGTCTAAAATAGGCTCACCCCGCATAGAGATCAGTGTTTCTGTGTTCATGGCCTCGCAGCTTGAGAAACACGTGTGTGACATACCGTATCATAGTAGCTAATCTTTGTACATTTATGACATGATGTAGCAGCCCTTGACAGGTGCATGATGTCAGAAATACACTAAAGATCCAAATAAATAAAATATACATATAAGTGGCTGAGATTAACTACTGATCAAGTCTCGTAAAATATTCCATACAACAACTTCGAACCTCAAACATTTATCTGGTTGCGCCCCTCCTCTAAGAGTGGTCGAACTATATACACAATTGCATTGTATACGAGTATATAATAATTATTTATTGAATGTTTGATAATTAATGTTTGAGTTACGCCGTTGTGTTTGATGTATAATTATTAGTTACATGTACATCCCTTGTGTGAGAATGCTAACATCCATTAACAAAATTTAAATTTAAAATCAATAAATTTCAATATTTAAATCTTATGATTTCCAGCTATTGAGTAGATAAATAAACTACTATTTTTTACTGTGATCACAAAATATCAATAAAATAGCAGATAAATGCCAATTTCATGTGCTTGTAAAACTTTCACCAACTCCGTAGCATACTGAGTAATGTCCCATTGCTGTAATTGTTGTTAGCAGATAATATTGTAAGAAGTAGTCGAACTATTTACTACTGAACTGTAGAAGCTCAGAGACTTCTGCAAGTAGCCAATCAACTCCAAGATGGCAGAAAATTTTAAAAACTTTTCTAAGATAACTTCTGGCTGTTGATGCTGAACGTTGCTTCGAACAGCCAAGAATCTGAAGTAACCCTTATAATGGTCAAGCTGGATATTTACATGAATTCACGTACTCACCTTGGAATAGCTAATATTGTGTTAAGCAGCAACCCACTAGTCTAACCGTTCTAGGAAGAGTTTTGTGATCTGAGTTATTACAATAATTGATATTATATCAAGGATGGAAGGTGGCAGCTAAATTATACTGTAAATTCCCAAAGAAAAGCTACATGTATATAGTGCATTCTATATTCTGGGTGAACGGAATTCATTAGAAACCCTGGAGTGTACAGCACAATAAACACTGGAACTTGAGTCAAAGACTGACCATTCCTATTGCTGCAGTTCTAATTGCATAATTTGAAGCAGTAGCATTTGCAAGCAAAAACATGTTTGTTCGAAATTTACTTTTGCACTTCACCATAAAACTGATATGGGAGTTGAGAGAACGTAGCAAAGAATTCATTTAACTACCATTACACAAAAATCATGTACAACGTACAGTCATGTAGTTACGAGTTTGGTTACATATCAAGAAAAGTGTACCTAATATTTCCAGCAAAAGCTTGCTATGCAGATACCAGCATGTATTGGGAGATATACGGTAGAGTAATTTGTGTTTTGGCAAGTTCCCATATGTACAGATTTTCAAAGTGGCGCATAGCTATCTATTACAAACACTCCACCTCCTGATGTTAAACAGACTTATCAAGAGATCAGGTAGGGTGATTTTATCAGGACGTTGTAGGCAAATCTCACTGCAACCACTGTGACGATTATTCCTGTTGAGGGGGCAAGCCACCATGGGTCAACAATTCACAATCCTGGTGTCTAGAGATGTTTGGGGTAGTTTAACCCCTAGGCCATACCGAATGATAACAACAGTCAGAAAATATCAGTTTTGGTAGAAAATCTTGTTTGCTGAGTCAATGCTAGTGCCTACCTATCTTCACTCTGATCAGTACAGCCCTATCAACTGTAGACTAAACCAGGGAGTACATCTGATCAGTACAGCCCTATTAACTGTAGACTAAACCAGGGAGTACATCTGATCAGTACAGCCCTATCAACTGTAGACTGAACCAGTGAGTACATCTGATCAGTACAGCCCTATTAACTGTAGACTAAACCAGGGAGTACATCTGATCAGTACAGCCCTATCAACTGTAGACTGAACCAGGGAGTACATCTGATCAGTACAGCCCTATCAACTGTAGACTGAACCAGGGAGTACATCTGATCAGTACAGCCCTATCAACTGTAGACTGAACCAGGGAGTACATCTGATCAGTACAGCCCTATCAACTGTAGACTGAGCCAGGGAGTACATCTGATCAGTAAACAGCCCTATCAACTGTAGACTGAACCAGGGAGTACATCTGATCAGTACAGCCCTATCAACTGTAGACTGAACCAGGGAGTACATCTGTTTGAATTTAATTTGAATCCTTAAAATGTCCCTCTTCATTTTGAGAATTTAGATAAAGCTATATTTACTCTACACACCTTAAGATTTCTCCGCTGTGTTAGGAATGCATGGAATGGAGCAGCTACATAAAGTGTTTGAGCTGTTTAAGTCTGTACTATTTTTAGAAGCTTCCTTGTTATCTATTACAAACACTCCACCTCCTGATGTTAAACACACTTATCAAAAGATCAGGTAGTACTATCTTATCAGGAAGCTATAAGCAGATAGGTCACTTCCATACTGGTACAGTTAGGTATTCTTTGTTGAGGGTGCAGCCATCCTGGGCCAATGATATACAACCCTGCCAGGTCAGGTCTAGCTGTTTCATCTCCACTAGATGGCCTCATATTATAAACTACATAGATACTCTAGCAGTTGTTAAAGGAGGAAAAATTTTTTTTATTTATAATCATCATGAAAAAAAGTTATAGAAACACCTAACAATAAAATTATAATAGAAAAATCCAGTTGAGCATGAAAATTCATTGGCACACATTAAGGGAATGTATTTGACATTTTCAGTGAGAGAAACAACAGATGGACCAGACTGCTTCAATGCTCTGGTATTAGTTATAAAATTAGATGGATACAACAGAGCAGTTGCAGGGTCCACTACATGATTATCGACTTCCTAAATACACGTATGTTTGAGTACAAGTATGCATTTGTATGAGTTATAATTTATGGGAGACCACAGGCTTTTTTAATGGATACCACGTCAGCTTTGAGTTTTGCCAGAGCTACTTGAAGAGTCTGGATCAGAGAGTCGACCTGCTTTCTGTCAATAGCAGGATAAGGCATTGAGAGCACCTGTTGAATAAATAGCAAAATGCAGTGAGAGCACCTGTTGAATATAGCAGAATATGGCATTGAGACTACGTGTTAAAAAAATAGTGGAATATTGTCACCTTACAGTTGTTTTTTAGACCAATAACAATTCATACAAAAGATGGTAAGGGTTGGGAAGTACTTACTGCTCTCTTTCCTCTGGTTGGTTTCCTAGCGATTAGAGCACACTGTCTCAGCAAGTTCTCGTGCTTAGTCTCCAGAGACTGTCTCTCTGCCTCCAGAGCATACATCCTGAACACAGCAGCTGAGTTTGACATATATTTCTCGCGTTCTCCCAGATCCGTTACATTTGGTTTAACCTCTGTGGAAGGAAAAGAAAATGATGTTGTGCAATAAAATGGAATACATGATGCGACATTCTAATGTTACGTGACATGATGCTACATTCTAATGTTACGTGACATGATGCTATGTGTCACAACGGACTGGATTACAATACCATATAGAACTAACAGTGTGGTCATAATAATTGTAGGACATCACAATTTATCAACATCAATTTAGGAGAATATTATTGATGGTTTCAGTTCCATGGAGAGGTGTGTAAATAGACAAAGCTGTATGGATGTGCTAATGATAATTCATTACTGCAATGGGAACTCCCCTTGGGAACAAACATCGCCACATTGCATTTGGTTATCATATTATGAACATGTGAAGTATGGATGAGAGGGAATCAGGTGGATATAGTAAGGGTTTGTTCCAGTGGCTTGTCATTGGTCTATTGTTTGTTTTTATACTCTAGCAATGTACATACTGTACTGCAGTTGTAGTATTGTGAATATGTACAAATAAACATGATACTGAACAAGGAAAGCAGAAATGCAAATTGATATAGCAAGAGAGGAAAAGCCTCATACAGTCTTCCATTTAGTGTGTTATAATTTTATCTAACAGTAGACAGTAGACAGTAGCAGTCACTGGAAAGTAAAATAATGCATATTGTCATTTGCCATTGCCAGTTTTGGTGCCGAGAAGTTTAACGTTCTCCCCAACCATGTAAAAATGAGTCAATATTTACAATATTTGCGAAAATGCCATCAGAAACCATATTCTTCTTCTTCCTGATTAAAACTTATTTCACCAACAGTCTTTTACTTTATTAGTTTTATTCTACAAAATTCTCAAAATTTTATATGTATTGCTTTTAACTTATCTACTTGTCTTTTACTCTACTAGTTTGATTTGCTACATGTTTGCAATTTTGTATGTATTACTATAACTAATTTACCAGTAGTCGCTTGCCATTTTAAAATTCAAACTTTAGCTATTTCTTTTTTTTTCTCTTCTTTTCTCTCTATTTTAATTTCTTGTTTTCTAGACAAAAGTCCCCTGGACTTATTCTCCGCAGGAGATAAAAATGGAAAACATGTATATATATATCGATCAATAATTTAGCATATCTAATAGATACACTGTATCTTATCACATCAATATCCCACGCCTATATTTTCTTGAAGACACACAAGGGGTATTTCTCATTCACACACATCTGTATCTGCTTTGGCTGTGTATCTAGAGGTTTGTATAGGCCCTACCTGTACATTTAAACTCTCCTGTGAATCCATAGATACATGAACAAATATGGCCGCCTTCTGTATTGGTGCAGACGCCATGCTTTGGGTCACAATCATCCTTGAGGCTTTTACACTCGTCAATATCTGGAGAGAATAATATTGACAAGTTATTAACAGCGTCTGCGTCCGGTGACATACCTTAACGAATTAGTAATTGCTCAGGTATCATGTCATATATACATTTCATGACAAAGTCCAGTGTATATTATGCTACTTACAATTATAGTTATTACACGTGCACATAGACAATATTTAATAAACTATAATACTAACCTGTACAGTCGGTTCCATCACCAGTGAATCCCTTATTACAAGAGCATGTGTAGTTACCTTCACTGTTCACACAGTCAGCATTAGTATCACAGTTGTTAGTTGTGTTACTAGCACACTCATCAATATCTGAAGAAATAATCAACCACCCCAGTTTAACTCTTAAAATTTTCATTTCATAGAAAAAAACTTAAACAGGCTAATAAAAGTATGTCACTTTTGTACTAACATCAATGCTGAGTGGCCAAGAGTAGGAACTGTCATATAAGATAAATAATATTGAATCATAACAACTATTAAGGAACTTATGTAAGGAGTCTTATAATGTCATCTGACAGAACATTCTCAAACTGTAGTATCTAGCATAAACTTACCTATACAAGCAGTGTTGTTCATGTCCCACTCGTATCCTTCTTCACACACTGGACACTCATATCCACCAATGGTGTTGTTACAGACGGCTTTCACAGGACAAGTAAATGTACCTCTACTGCACTCATCAATATCTGAATATGATAAAAAGCATATTTCAGTCCACCTGTAGTCACAACTGATGTACATGAACAGTATTATATCCTTATGTCTTAAGACATACTGCCAAGTAGGACAACACAAGAACTACTGTAGACACACATGTCAAGTACATGTATAATATACAGTAAAATAAGTAACAGTTGTATACCTTGACATGAGGTCTGATTCAGATCACCCCATTCATATCCGTTCTCACATCTGGGGCATTCATATCCTCCATAAGTGTTGTTACACATGGCATTGTCAGGGCACATGTCAGTATTTGCATCACATTCATCAATATCTGTATATAGTATGGTAATACCATGTGCTTATAGGCAGCTAACTCAATGATGTGCTTATAGAAGGCTAACTCAATGATGTGCTTATAGACGGCTAACTCAGTGATATGCTTATAGAATGCTAACTCAACGATGTGCTTATTAGAAGGCTAACTCAGTGATGGGCTTATAGAATGCTAACTCAATGATGTGCTTATAGAAGGCTAACTCAATGATGTGCTTATAGACGGCTAACTCAGTGATATGCTTATAGAATGCTAACTCAACGATGTGCTTATTAGAAGGCTAACTCAGTAATGGGCTTATTGAGAACTAATGCATTGATGCAATTATCACAATAACTAAAGACGAAACGGTCTGCAGTCTGCGGTCTGTCGTCCTCCAATCAGATTCGGTGTTGAAAGTCGGTACGACTCATATACATGTATGTTGCAATGCTGCCGGTCACGATCTCAGCTCCGCGTTGTGCTAGGACCATGGTGTCAAGGTGGGTCTCTAGCCTTAGGCTTTTGGTCCCAACCCAGGGTGAGATGGGTCCTCAACCCACCCCACCTGCCCGATTGATATTGGAACTTGGGCTACGTTCGCAGCAGAGATCCTCCTGGACCGTTGATTCATATATTATGTTACAATGCAGTCGGTGAGGATCTCGGTTTCAGTTAGTGCTGGACCTTGGGATCGGGTCCCCCAGTATCGCTGACGAGGTAGGATGATAGCCCTAGGCCCTCAACCCCCACTCAGGAGAGTGGGTACCCGACCCGCCTCACCCGAAACACTGGTGTTGGAACTCAAGCTATGAACTTAGAATTGTCTTCCTAATGCAAGGGAGCACAACTCTTCATAGAACTACTGTAACATGCCTGTACCACCAGAGGTCATGCATATGCATGACCTCTGTACATGAACACAGGCCATCATTGCACGCGAGTGAAGCGAGCAACTACTGTAGTAAGACTAGCATCACAGACTAAGCATGAAGTGCTTATAGAAAACTAAATCAGTAGCGAATCAGTGATGTGGTTACAGAGAAATACACATAACTCAATAAAGTGGTTGCAGATGACTAGCTCTATGATGCATCTATATAGAAAATAGCACAAGGTTTGGTGTGCAATACGGGGAAGAGAGCCTATTATAGGTAAAAAATTCACACTTAGTAAATAATGTCACAAGTAGTAAATAGTCACATGATACACCTCAGTTCTGATGCGCTTCAAGTGCTCTTGTTTTATGATACTCACCAATACATGCTGTCTGATTAACGTTGTTCCATTCAAATCCTTCTTCACACACAGGACACTCATATCCACCAATGGTGTTGTTGCAGACAGCTTTCACAGGACAAGTAAATAGACCTCTACTGCACTCATCAATATCTGAAAATTCATAAAATGAAGTATAAAAAGCTCTGCCTAGTTAGTAGACATGTACGAGTATGTGACATAATGGATATATTCTATTTTTTTACAAAAAAACCAACAGCATCGGCAGCATCCTTAGTAGCTACATGTGATGTACATGTATATGATGACCTGGTGCAACCAACTGTTCAAAGTATGGAGTATTCTGATTCCAACAGTAAAATTAATGCGTGACATACCTTGACATGAGGTCTGATTCAAGTCACCCCATTCATATCCTTCTTCACATCTGGGACATTCATATCCTCCATAAGTGTTATTACACACGGCATTGTCAGGGCACATGTCAGTATTTGTATCACATTCATCAATGTCTGTAGAAAGATACAACCATAAAACATATTATGATGCTCAAGTAGTAAAGCCGGACAATGAAGTGGGAAACATATAGAATCATTTGAAAAAATTTCACTATCTTCATGCGCAGCATGACTACCTTTTAGAAATGGCCAACTTGACCTTCATACAGAGATAGAAAATTGGTATAAAAGGAGCTGACTTTTCTATGTCCCTCAGTAGCTTGCAGGACTCTAATCAACTAATCTCTTATACTCTATTGGATGGTTGCTGCTACTACATGTAGGCCTACATACTCACAAGCATCTCTCACTCAAATGTGGATTTTTAGTTTAAGCTCCACACCCTTTGAGACTACTGTAAACTGGCCCCGTACCCTGATACCCCCAGTAATGCCAGTCACTAGTCGCTGGTAGTTGTTCCATGAATTACTCAGGTCTAACGTAGCATTGTTATCTATAAGCAGTGACACCCATAAGACACCGCCCTTTGCATCTATTTTTTAGAAGATGGCCCATACATTTGTCAAGTCATAAATGAAGGGTTGCGTGCCCTAACAATATAAGCAATAATTAGCATTGTCATAAGTTACCTAAAGCCTAGCACTAACAATCTGCTTGGTTTACATACATGTACATGATTGTTGATATAAATATACAACATGGTGGCAGCGGTTTAAGTACCCAAAGTGTAAAGATAATGGAAGGTATTCTACCCCCTGGCCAGCTCAATTTGAGGGCAGATGATTTGGCTGGAGAATGGAGAAGGTGGGTGAGAACATTCAGTGATTATCTCCTAGCAATTGACTTGACTGCTATCACTAAGGCAGCAGAACGGAGGAAATTGGCGTTGTTCAGACACATTGGAGGTGAAGATGTGAGAGAGATCTACTCACAAATGGAATTCTTGTCTGAGTCTGATGAGACTACAGGTGTTAGAACTGAGATAGAAGAAGGGGCTACTGGCAGAAAGCTAAGCAATGTGATAGGGAGATTCTCAGAGTATTGTAACCCTCGTTCAGGAATAGTAGTGAGTAGATTCCAGTTTCACAATTGTAAGCAAAATGGGGAGACCATTGATGTGTTCTTGATGAAGTTGAGAAGATTATCTGAACAATGTGATTTCGGTAACCAGAAAGAGTCTCTAATAAGAGATAAACTGCTTTTTGGTCTGGATGATGAAAGGAAGAGAGAGAAGTTGATGTGTGAGTCAGATGAAAAGTTAACTCTAGATTTTGTGGTCAAGACATTGAGAATAGCTGAGAAGTCAGGTAGGCTACAATCATCTAAACAAAGTGAGGTGAAGCGTGAAGAGATAGGTGCGGTTAGAAATAGGATGTTAGAGAAGTCAGAATACAAAAATAAGCCAGGCCAGTTTCACACTAGATGTGATAATTGCGGGAAAAGGCACACCAAATTTCAAAGGTGTCCTGCCTTAGGCACAGACTGTGCAAAATGTGGCAAGTCAAATCATTGGGCTAAGATGTGTAGAAGTAAGAGACAGGTAGATGAGGTTACAAGATTGGAGGAAGTGCAGGATGTGTATTTAGGAGAAGTTTTACATATTGAAACTGTTGAATCTCAATCCTGGTTTACTAACCTCACAGTAAGCACTAGTAGAAGTAAGAGTCAAAGAATTCGGTTCAAATTAGATACAGGGGCAGCCTTGACCATATGTGGCCCAGGACATTGCACAGGTAAAATAAAACCCACATTGAAAAAGCTTTTTGGACCTGGAAATACACCCCTGGTTTGCTATCGAGTGATTAAGTGTGAGATGAGAGCCAGAAATGTGAGCGTAGAAGAAGATTTGTAGGTAGTGAAAAACCAGAAAACTCCACTTTTGAGTCGATCAGCCTGTGAACGACTCAAGTTAGTTTCAGTTGATGACACTCAATGTCAAGTTGGCAGTGTGACTGTTAATGACCGACTGTTTAAAGGACTTGGAAAGATGAAAAATCCCCATACCATTACTCTAAAGGGAGATGTCAAACCATACGCTATTCATGTACCCCGTCCCATTCCATTTCCACGAAGAAAGGCAGCAGACGATGCTTTACAGCAGATGGTCCAAGATGGAGTGATTGTCAAAGTAGAAGATGGGCCAACACCATGGGTAGCACCGATGGTTGTAGTGCCGAAGTCAGATCCCAATAAAGTGAGAATATGCACAGACTACACAGAACTGAATAAATACATTTTGAGAGAGATTCACCCAATGTCCACCGTTGATAGTAGTCTTGCTATGCTTGGCCAAGGGGTGTTGTTCTCAAAGATTGACGCCAATAGTGGGTTTTGGCAAATCCCTCTCACTGAAGAGTCAAGCAAACTGACCACGTTCCTCACCCACTCAGGAAGATACCGTTACCGGAGATTACCCCAAGGTTTATGCAGCTCACCAGAAATCTTTGTGGCAGAGATGAATACAATTCTTGAAGGGGTTGCAGGTGTTGTCATACATATGGATGACATATTAGTGTTTGGTAATAGCAAACAGCAACATGATGAGAGACTTCAGATTGTGTTAGACAGGTTATATAAAGCTGGCATGACTCTAAACAAAGCCAAGTGTAAGTTTGGTGTTCCTTCAGTGGAATTTCTTGGTTATGTTATTGATAAATCTGGAATTCATGCAGGACCAAGATTACAAGGCATAGTTGACTTTCCAGTGCCAAAGGATGTCCCAGCAGTCAGGAGCTTTCTTGGTTTTGCCAATCAATATGCGAAGTTCTCTAGTGAACTAGCAGATACCACAGCGCCCCTGAGGTCGTTGTTAGGTAAAGATGTACCTTGGCTGTGGGGTACGGAGCAGGAAAAAGCTTTTGCCACAGTCAAGAAGATATTTAAAAACGCTCCAGTGTTGGCCACATACAATGTGGATAGAGAAACAATTGTTACAAGTGATGCCAGCAACTTTGGGCTGGGTGCAACACTGAGCCAGATTCAGCCAGACGGTACACGGCGCTTGGTAGCAGCTGCAAGTCGCTCACTGACCGAAACGGAGCAACGATATGCTGCTATAGAGAAGGAGAGTTTGGGAGTTTGCTGGGCTATGGAGAAGTTTTCCCAATATATATTAGGTATGAAGAATGTGCTAATAGAGACAGACCATAAACCTTTGGTAACACTCTTTGGAAACAAGTTTCTAGACAAACTACCACCACGGATCCAGGGCTTCAAGCTACGTCTTCAGAGATTCCAATATTCCATACATCATGTGAGTGGCTCAAAGAATGTTTCTGCTGATGCACTGTCAAGATATACGGTTGGAGAACCGGAGAAAAGCGATATAGCAAGGATTGAAGAGATAGAGCACTATATGGAAGAACTAGTAAAACCAAATGGTTCAGATCAACGCTTAGAATGTTTGAAAAGCGACCAAAGAGCAGATGAGATATTGTCACGCGTAATTAAGTTTGTGGAAGGTGGGTGGCCAGCCTATCTTTCTTCTGAGGATGTCCTTTTGAAGCCCTATTTTGACAGGATGGGCCTGCTCACTATGAATAAGGGATTTCTAATGCTTGGTAGCAGGTTAGTAATACCATTATCACAGAGAAGTCAGACACTGCACGATTTACACAGGGGGCACCTAGGAATCACGAAATGCCAGGCACGAGCCAGGAACAGCCTTTGGTGGCCCAATATGTCTAAAGCTATTGAGGAGATGGTAAAAACATGCAAAGAGTGCGCCACACATGCCAATCGAACAATGGAGCCTCTGAGACCAAGTGCCACACCAGACAGGCCATGGCAGATGCTGGGGACAGACCTGCTCAACTTTAGAGGAGAGATGTATTTGGTGGTTATAGATTACTACTCGAGATACCCTGAATTAGCTTTGCTAGGTAAATGTGACTATTCTTCAAGGAAAGTCATTACACACTTAAAGTCGATGTTCTCGAGGCATGGCATTCCAGAGCTTCTTCTGTCAGACAATGGACCACAATATGCCAGTGAAGAATTTAGAAGTTTTGCTAAGGACTACGGATTCACTCATGTCACCAGCAGTCCTCATTATCATCAAGCTAATGGAGCTGCAGAGAAAGCAGTCCAGACTGTGAAGAAGATGCTGCTAAAAGAAGAAGACCCGTACTTGGCACTGTTAGCTTATAGAGCTTCCCCTCAGTTTGGCCTGTACTCACCATCCGAGTTACTAATGGGAAGAAAACTGAGGACTACTGTAGTAACCCATCCTGACGACCTGATATCGAAGATGCCAGACCATGAGCTATTCAGGTCTGCTAATGATCAATATAAACGGAGAATGAAATCGGACCATGATACAAATAAGGTCAAAGAACTACCACCGCTGATGGAAGGTGATGAGGTGAAAGACCGTGTCTCTGAGCAGCAGGGCAGGGTAAAATATCCTTCAGATGACATGAGCCGTAGGGTTATGATGGAAACGGAGAGAGGAGGTGAACTAATAAGGAACCGATCAGATGTTGCAGTAATGCCAAGAAGAGTAACAAGATCAGTCTCACGTAGAGAGGCATTAGAAGGTACCAATGGTAGCGTAGAGAGGTATTAGAAGGTTCCAATGATAGTGACAATTTATATTGCAGAATTGCTGAAATGTTCTAATGATAGTGACAATGTAAATTGCAGAGATACTGAAATGTTGATATCATTGTTCATTGTTATTTATAACTTAATTATGTTTGAAAACCTAGAAGGGAGATGTTGTATTATTAATGTATTAAGTTGTCTTCCCTTGTATAGCTAGAAAGCTTACCTGTTGAAAGCTATTTACATGTAAGATTCAGTTTTGAGATAGAGCTAGAATGTATAGGTTGCAAATATAGAAGTCTTTCTAAATGATATAAATATACAACAGTACTTGAGCTAGTTCTTATTTCTGGTGCATTCTATGATGGCTTTGTAGAACTACCTAGCTGGACACAGCAGAGCCTTTAGCGCATGTGGCAGATGGTCTGTGTGCACATACATGTAGGCCTACATGTAAAAGTTTTAACATTCTATACAAGAGCTCTCGTTTTGGGATACTCACCAACACATGCTGTTTGGTTAACATTGTTCCAGTCAAATCCTTCTTCACATACTGGACACTCATATCCACCAATCGTGTTGTTACAGACGGCTTTTATGGGGCAGGCATCAGCATATCTTGTGCATTCATCAACATCTAAAAACACATAATCATGAATAGAAACATTATTTTACGTCTCTGAGGATGGCAAAGTCCAAGGGCTCAACATAGCACTATGACCTTAGTTTCAGTTACCACTTTTCTTTTCTAACAAGATTACCAGACTGACTGATGTATTTGATATAGTTTTATCTCTTACCTACACAAGCTGTGTTATTATTGGCCCATTCATAGCCATCCTCACACCTGGGGCACTCATGCGAACCCGGCAGGTTGTTACAAACAGCATTCGCAGGGCAAGAGTGTGAGCCATCTGTACATTCATCAATATCTACAAGTAAACCAAGCAACCAATGCTATGATCATTACTGTATAAACAAGAACCACCTTCTGAGCATACAATTGCATGTACATGTATATTACTGTAAGAGTAGTAAAACTACCCAGTGAAGGATAATGAAGAGGACACGAGTGAGTTACCCTTCACACTCTACTATGATGTGAATGAGCCTTTACTCATTATACAACAAGATGTGAAACATTCTTTACTTGTTTCACACAAGATTTAGCACCTACATTTAAGTGTGACAAAAATGACAAGCCTCATCTGTTAGATAAGCAGTGCAAGTAGCATGTAAAATTTACTTTATCTAACACAATAATAGAATGACATTCTAGGATATACAATCACTAGCTCCCAGATGCTAGGTTCACTGGCACCAAAGCAAAATATGTACTGGAGCAAAATGTGTGCAACGTCGTTCCATACAATTATACATTCATTTTGTCCATCTACCTGTGCAATTGACACCATTTCCTGTGTATCCCCCGTTGCAGGAGCATTGGAAGCTTCCTGCCCTATTGGTGCAAGTCGCGTCAGCATGACAGTTGTTAAGGCTAGGGTCCTCACACTCATTGATATCTGAAAGAAAGGGCAGTGTGGTAACAGGCTACATAATGAAGTCTCTACTGTAGGATAAAATTTAAATGTCTCTTCAGTTTTAGCCAATTACAATGTAGTATGGGCGTTTTAATGGCATAGACAAATCTGATTGAACGTATGTTGGGTCATTGTATATGTGCATGCTATGCCGTCTAAGCCGTCTACGAGCCGCATGTATACACATTAGGCCAAAGAAAGAGGCATTTCTTTACACTAAATCCGTAGCAAGAATCATTACATACATGTACATGTAAGTTATTATGTAGTGAATACTTAATGAATTTTTACTACAAGGGAGTGGTCTTCACTTCATTTTGTAAGTTGTCCGCTCTTACCCAAAAGCCCAAGCACAACATATAGACGTCTCGTAGCACGGATTTAGTAAATGATTATTCTTGAATGATGGAGCTGTCTATCTCTTACCTTTACAGCCAGTTCCTGACCCAGTTGTGTTGACATATCCAGGGGAGCACTGACAGTAGAATGAACCAATAGTGTTGACACATTCTTGTTCGCATCCACCATTGGAAAAGGCACATTCATCCGTGTCTGCAATTCAAGTAAGTCATTTGAACATGATTGTAGTGTCATCTCCATTGTGTACGTTGTGTAACAGTGAACTGATTAATCAGCGATATGTCTACTACCTCAAACTGCGATGGGGTACTGTACCTAGACAACAGTTTCCTAATGATAATATACTTTTTATACCTTCTACAAAGATAGTGAAAAGAAAGATCGTTCACTCAATGATAATAACCTACATGTACATGTACACTTTTCCGCCATTCATCCACTAGGCTTCAGGTTTCAGTTATTTATACATGTACATGTACATGCATATAAATTAATGGTGTATACGGGGCATGGTGAAGAAGCCTCTCCAATTGGCCTGAATTACACCAATATAAATAGTGCAAATTTTGGCGGGAGTGAACATTCTTTCTGTCTGTGATGATTACACATTGCAATCACTGATTAGCTATGTTCACAATCATTGTCTCCCGGAGGATAGTTTTACCAAATGACATAAATGCATTGTACCTACTTTTGGCTGCAGCCAATCATAGCAAGCCAGCAATTTAATGTCTTTAGTAAACAGAGAAAGCACTTTTTGACATTTTTGAGCGTAGCAGCCCATACATGTACCTGTGCATATGGGCGCAGCTGTACTATTCTTTTCGAACCCTACGTCACAGTCACATTGGAAACTGCCAACTGTGTCTATGCAAGTTCCTGTTCCTTTGCAGACATCATTGGGTAGGCTGCACTCATCAATATCTATAAATATTCAAAGAAAGTCATTCATAATCCAAGCTTCTGCTACTTTGATTTTTTCTATCAACGCATTCCTGAACAACATTATTTTTTGTAAATATTGCAATTTAAGATTTGGTGAGCACTTTCATGGCCTAGTGATTAGGCATGTTCATGTAGTATCCTTAGCTAGCATACAAAGTCGACTTTGGTTTACTACAGCAAAATTCAAGATCAAATTACGGTACTCCTGTTTTACGTATAGCTAAACAATTTCATGTAAAACCATATCTAGTGGGTTGGAGACGACTGTCCTGCCACCTGTCAACTGTTTAGTTTCCTACTGTACATGTAGATTATCTCAGTTCGCACACTGAGTGAAATCTACGTCTAGTTCCGGCTTTACTTTTCTTACCATAAATCTTTCAAGAGAGAAATGAATTTATGATCTGAGCAGCCATGTACATGTACCTGTAGATATTTCTGAATTGAAGCACACAACTTCGGAAAAGCTGATAAATCTGTAGACACATGTACTTACTGGTACACACAACTCCATTTCCAGTAAATCCAGGTTTACAGTCACAATAGAAACTACCAAATGTATCTGTACAGTCAGCATTGCTGTCACAGTTGTCTTTCAGTGTTGCACATTCATTCACATCTAGAAATATTAATCGGAAAATTAGGATTAGTTTTGTTACACTCAAATAGTTCTTAAATACTTGCAAACCTAATGTGATAGGACATGCTCACGGAGATCTCATTGTCTTACCCGATAGGGCAGTTTTTGGCCAATTTTCACCTAAAATTAAAGCATCCCAAAATTTCTAGCTTTGTGGTACCCAGTTCTTTGTGGTAATTGTAGTAAATAGATTTTTCAATAGACTGCCAGTACATTGGGACAACAATTCACCAAGATGGAGATTGCAAAGCCGAAGTAGAGAAGAGAATAAGAAAGGCGTGGGACAGACGGAGAGATTTGACAGGAGTACTGTGTAATAGGAAAGTTCCAACAAGACTGAAGATGCTGCTATATAACGTCTGCATAAGGTCAGCAATGCTGCATGACATTGAGATATGGCCACTCACACAGTACCTTGAAAACCGACTGAGTTCCACCGAAATGAGGATGCTGCGATATATTCATAGCATCAGCCTAGAGGAGCATAGAAGGAATGGAGAGATTAAAGAACTAGCAGGAGTAGAGGCTGTCGTGTACTAATGAGAAAGAGAAGCCTGCATTGGTATGGACATGTGTGTCGAAAAGAGGAAGAGGAAGACATTAGGAGAGTCGGTAATATTTAGTGTTGAAGCCAAGAAAAAGAGAGGTAGAGCGAAACATAGATGGATGGACACGATCAGAACAGATATGGGAATGTGGCAATTAGAAAAGGACAATACCAAGGATAGAGTGAAATAGAGGTCGCTGATTGAGTTAGCTATTATGCAGAACCCCGTTACCTGCAAGGATTAAAATGGCTGCGACGAGAAAATGTGAGAAACATTGGTACTCTAACGCTTTGGATGACGGTTAAAGTCAAGTGATAAAAAACTAGAGAGTGGAATAAAAATGGCACATCTTAGACTTGGGTTCCCTTGGTGACTGTCTTACTAAGCAGTTGTTGATTGGTGCAGTTAGTGATGGTACACTAGACGGTGCCAGTCGATTGACCGGCAGACCAACTGACTGACTGGCTGACTGACCAACTGGTGGACTGGTGTGTTGCACTTACTTGAACATGTGACTCCGTTCCCCTCAAAGTAGGGAGCCTTGCACTCACAGGAGAATCTGGTGTCGTTAAGCAAACTTGTCACTTTCCCGATTATAAGACACCTACTA
The DNA here is from genome assembly GCA_935421135.1 of Bugulina stolonifera. NCBI lineage: Eukaryota > Metazoa > Bryozoa > Gymnolaemata > Cheilostomatida > Bugulidae > Bugulina > Bugulina stolonifera. Next base: position 2,036,545 of record OW285197.1, on the reverse strand, counting down.
GTACCCCCAGTGGCACATTTCTTGCACTGATCAATACCTGTAGCAATTAATAGTCCAATAAGAATAGGTCTCACTCCCATGGAGTAGTTAAATCACATTAGTCAGTACCAGTAGTGCAACATATTTAGTGAGTTTCCATGTACATACATGTAAGTGTACATACATGTATAGCAGTGAAATTGTCATTAAGCTGGCTACACATTTGGTAAGTTTTCATGCTTTGAAGTATAAAAGTACTAACGAATAGCACTTCAACTGTTATACTCACCTGTTGCTTTGACAGCAGATATGGCTGACTTGCTGAGCCTCACAAATGGATTCCCGTTTTTGTCCAAACCATGCACCTTGACAAAGTAGAATAAGGAAGTTAAAATGACACTAATATAATATTGCTAGCAGATTTTTCCTCCTCTCCCTCTTTGTTTATTGTGAAACCACAGCATCGGAGAGAGGAGGCAGGTAAAACAACACAGCTTGTATAATAAAACCTTACATACACAAAAAAGTTGTCTAGTGTTTGGTTACATATACTTACATGATTCATGGTGATTGGTTGTCAACTTGCTGACCAGAAACAAGATTGATGTTACCCTGATATTTCAGCACTTTCACTAATTTATTATAATTATGCTCAAAAGAGTTGAAACTCTTAACTTGGTGAGTCTGCTTGACAAGGTAAAGATAAAATAGAAAGTAATTAGAGGTCATCACAGAATTATGGAGGTGGACCCATGTTGTGGTTTATAAGCCTTATTGAACAATGGGGGGGGGCAACTCCTACATTCTAAATTTTCATGAGGATAGTTTTTAGCAAGATGCATAACAATATTTCATGATAATGACACCTACAGACTAGTAGCTAGCCTATAATATTATTATATACATGTACATAAACTATCAGGTTAGAACAATTAAGTGACGAGGCAGAATATTTGACTGGATTGGAGGGGATGCGGGCTCCCCTCCCATCCCCAGCACAGCTTGGGAACCTTGCTTGACTACAGTGTTGCAAATTTAACTGCCAAAGACATAAAGCTGACAATTCTCAAAGGTTCACGCACATTTATGTAAACTTGCAGGTAGAAAGGTATTTGTAAACTTTTTGAACGCTCTCAATTTTGTACATGTACTCGTATACATATTTTCACATTGTGTTCATTATCATATAGTACATGTACATGTCTATGCAACAAGGTCTCATGTGGGATCAGCAGACGTCAAATACAGCCCAGTAGTTAGCTATTGCAGAATGAATGTTACCTGTACATTGAAGAGGCCAGTAGGGGGTCGGCTGGGCACTGTTATGTAGATATCTTTGTGGTTAGTTGTCTTATTCAGATTTTGAGTGGAGATGACTTTACCGTCGAGTGTGAGGAAGTCAAGGGATGAGAAGGTAACTCCTTCCCCTCCATATACCTTGATGATGGTGTAGGTGAGGATGTCTGCGTATACAGAGATAGAAATACAGAGGCTAACAGGTGGTGACAACTACCAATTGGTCTAGATACAAGTATATTTGGGTGTGTGTAGGATAATTATGATGAACTGTGAAGTGTGTGACAATATTAATTACAGACATACTACTGTGTACTTTCTGCAGAACAGGAAGCAAGAAAATACATTGTTATATAATAATATGTGTGTACCTACATGAAGTACATGTACTACATGTAGTACATGTACGACATGTACTACATGTAGTACATGTAGTACATGTAGTACATGTAGTACATGTAGTACATGTAGTACATGTAGTACATGTAGTACATGTAGTACATGTACATGTAGTACATGTAGTACATGTACTACATGTAGTACATGTACTTCATGTAGTACATGTACTACATGAAGTACATGTACTACATGTACTACATGTATTACATGTGTAGTCCTACTATAATATGTACATGTACATGTACATGTACATCTAAATGTACATGTACTACATGTACATGTACTACATGTACATGTACATGTACATGTAAATGTAAATGATATGGGTTTGTAGTATTGGATGCATAATATAACAAGCCAATTGGCATGGAACATACATGTAGCTGCATCGTATAAGCAGAGTGGGTGCAATAATATGCGATTGGTCAGAATGCTCTGTGATTGGCTGATACAGGATTGCTGTAAGAGTCAGCAGTAAATCACATCTTATCACTTTGATATTGCATCTACCTATACTAAGGATGATAATACAAACAGTAGGCCAGGAATAGCTTCCACTACCTACCGGACACTGGCCTGGGCAGGAGAGAATCAAAGTCGTTGATTAACTCTTCGACTCCAAATCTTACATCAAAATCAACCACACTGCTTCCTACAGAAACATAAACCTCTCCGATAAGAGCATAGTATGCTTAATGTGTGACGGTGAGGAGATCAATGTATTACATTTACACAGTATTATAACACTAACTATCCAGGTATAAAATGGAGATTAGGCGTTGTTAGTTTCTTCAATTAGTGCCTTGTATTCTGTTCCCAAATCTCTAGCTCTAACCCGTTTTCATGGATTATTTACTAGGTAAACTCTGAGTCTGAAAGTGAGGTTCGAGGAGCAGGAGTTGCGGAAGTGTAAATCACTTCCTGTTACTGTAAACATTTAGTGACATCACTTCCTGTTACTGTAAGCATTTAGTGACACTCCCATCTCTAATTCACATGTATGTAGATACAGTACTCGTATACTCTCAGCGTCTACATATACGTCTATTCCTTGATATCTACCTGTTCATTAACTTTATCTCACACTAAAGGTGCATTAATCAAAGTATTCTATATTTGAAGTTATGCTCTCCTTGCATCGCTGAGAAGAGACAACCTTATATATTACTGGATCTGTAACTCACCAGTGACTCTCACGGTGTGAAAGGAACTCGAGCCGAAGTTGATGGTCCACTCCCCGACCTCCACATCGGTGTACTTGGTGGTCCTCACACTACCTAAGTCAGTTAGTACTTTCATCTTCCCACTGTCCACTGGTAAACCTAGTTGGTATAGATTGTATACATGTACATGTACATACAACAGCAGAACTGAGCAAGTTGAGCGATGATTTGCTAGTTTCATTTAATGGCATGGAATTGTGTGCTTTCCATACCTCATCACACGAAGCATTAGCTCTCAGAAAACTATTCATAAAAAGGTTATCTGCTGGCTGCATACAAGGCAGCTTCACACTAAGAAGTTTGTTTGCATGGTGTAAAAGGAGGATGGAGATTTATGACATCCATCCATCCAGCCACATGTTTTCTAACTTCCTTAGAACCTTATTTTACTATCGCTACTTTTAGTTTTTTAGATATATGAAGCAAGTTTGTTTCTATGACATCTTTAATATGAAAGTGAGATTTAGCATAAACAAGACAAAGCTGCCACATGCACATGTACATGTAGGCGATTGCTCTAGATTAGAATGCACTACACTACACGTAGGTTCTTGTCACCTTTCATCATTTTTACTAACATGGTACGTCAAAAAATGATAAAGTGAAATACCTGACGGTGTCTTGACATCGATGTAGAGTTTATCCCCGCTCAGTGAGATGGTGAAGTCTTCAAGCTGACTGTCTATCATCAACTTATGGTCATTATGATCATCTCCAATATCAAACGTTAATGATTTGAGATTCACATCCAGGTACTCCAGAGCTGAACCATTAGGAGTGCTGATTCCTCCGAGGGGTTTCTTGCTAGGCCCTCCAGTTACTGGTGTATATTGGGGAATGGTTGTCTCTATTACAGAATCTAAGATCTGGAAACAGAAACAGATTATCAGACACACAAGTCAGTCAGGTATATGTTCCTCTACAGACCTGTCATATACTCTGCAGACCTGTCATATATTCTGCAGGACTATAGTATACCCTGCAGAACCGTCACATACCCTCAGACCTGTGATATACCCTGCAGACCTGTCATTTACCTTGCAGACCTGTCATACACCCTGTATACTTGCCATATACCCTGCAAACCTATATAATATGGATTAACAGACTACAGTTTGTTGCTATTTAAATATTGGTAGCAGTTTATTGGTTTTAGTGTTAACAGTAGCATGTGCTCTACATCCCTATCAGCCACGAATCAATCAGGGCTACCTATAACTACATGCAATCATGTACAGTGTACCATATCTTGGAACACCACAGTCATATCATACTCATTCGCAATAACTATAGCCATTCTAAAGGATGCAGTACATGTATAATTTTATGCATAGTATTACAGATTGTTTAGAAGAGGTTAGCACACACTGAAATAAACCAAAGCTGTATTTGTGAGAGCACATCAGTATGTGTATTGTCATGATGTATAATATATGAAACAGGTAGCAGCAATGAAAGGGGGAGGAATACTTTACATGTGCTTACTAAAAGTTTAAGACCACCTCATATTTTTCAATCATAATTGTTGATAGTGTGATCCGCTGCTAAATTATAGTTGTGTGATTGTTTCTGTTGTGATTTTTATTAATTAATGTAATTAATAATTAATGTATTAGGACTTTATTTACTAGCATTACGTTACCCATAATGTTATAAATCACTCTGCAATAGGTAGTTAACCGCTCAACACACCTCTTTATTAAGCTCGAAAAATAGGTGAAAAATAGGTCAAAAGCGCGTTTTCTAGCTACAACGAGAGCACAAATAGTGGCACTGCAAGAAGAAGAATATTCAGAAAGACATTTATGATAAAGCTTCAGCTGTGGCAAGACAGCTGTCTATCAGGCAATTGCCCATTGCAGCATTTACAGGGACGACCAAGAGCTACGGGTGTCAGCGAGGGTTCCATGATCAGCTGTGCTGCCATGCACTTACCAACCAGCTCAATAAAAGTATTCTGGCTTCTGCCATACTTAATAGATCTAGTATATCTCAAATGACCATCTCAAGAAGATTGAGCATTGGGTTTGGGTTAAAATTGTACAAACCTGCCAAAAAGCCTCGACTCACCCCGGTGGTGAAAAAGAAACGACTTGATTTCAACCGAAAGACACTGTCATTGGACAACTCAAGACTTGTCAGCAGTTTTATTTTCGAATTCAAGTTTGTTTTTCTGATGCAAGAAGTAATAAAAATGGTGTGGGTGACTCAAATTTTCCTAGGATATGGCAGAAATCTTGAGGAAAGCATGCCTCAGCAACTGCGGGCGAATGTGGTTGGACATAGCAAATATTTAGAAGAGAAAAAATTTTGTTGAGTATTTTGGTATATTGTGGACATTTTTGTGTCCCAGTTTACCACTTTATTGAATTTTGCATCAATAAAGTCATTTCAAAACTTAATTCTTATGCATCACAATCAAAATCAAAAATTAGTGAAATAATGAATGGTGGTCTTAAATTTTTGGTAAGCACTGTACTATCGGTAATTCTACATGTACTTCTGTAGAGCGGTCAAAGAAGGGTAACACTGTAATGTAGTGTACAATGTACTGCATGTTATACAGTCTACATCTACGTGAGGATATAATTATATACATGTATCTACACATTGTACATGTATATTCTTGATGAAATTTTAAATTTTATTTGTAGACCTATTAATACATGTATTACATTGAATTGTGGGGCCTTTGGAGATCTACTCTGTGAGCTGATGAAGATAGAGACTTGCACCTACATGTACGTGTACTTACAGTTGCAACATCACCTTTGTCCACTGAGAACACTTCTCCCGAGCTAGCACTAGCTATTGTCTGATAACATGTGTATCCTGGCTCTGTTGTACTGCCACAGTCTCCAGTTACTATAAAGCTCACCTGCAAGGTCAATAAAAGGTCGCCGGCATTATAGTCGAAGTCATGGAATCAAGACTTTGACAACACTGTAATTCGCGAAGGTTAGTAATTTGGAGTTATCCTCTCTTTAGTTCAGATTAGCCAAATTTAATTTGGAGTTGTCTGACCTTTGATTTAGATTCAGTCATAATATAAATCAAGTCGCTTTGATGTGAACTTGGGCAATGCATGGCCTAAAACCAAGGCAAAACAACTCCAAATCAAGAAGACATTTCATGGAAGTTGACATGGCTGTTGTTGATGAAATTAACTTCATGTTCAAAGAACTACTAGTCGAGTACTACTAGTCTACTAGTCGAGTACTACTAGTCTACTAGTCGAGTACTACTAGTCTACTAGTCGAGTACTACTAGTCTACTAGTCGAGTACTACTAGTCTACTAGTCGAGTACTACTAGTCTACTAGTCGAGTACTACTAGTCTACTAGTCGAGTACGATAAGCTAAGATTTGAACAATATTTTGTCACAACTACTATATTTGATGTAATAGCAATGAGCTAGTGACTGACTGAAATATTTCAGCCAAACCTACTTTGGATTTTGTCTGCTGGATTAACTCAACAACTTCATCAGTCAGGTTGTAGTCACTGGCAGCAGCATCAGTGAACACATAGATGAAGGACCTATCATGTGATAGCTCTAGTGCTTGCTTTATGGCTGATATCGTTACCTCGGGGCAGGAACCACCTCCCTAAAAATTGATAGTAAACCTAGACTGCCTCTGAGGAAGCCCAACTTATAAAATGAAGCAAGCACTGAATATAATGTAGGACAATATACTAGCTTACCGAGGCTGTGATGTTGGCTAATTTGGCTTCAAAGTCGGCTCTTTTTGTTGAGATAGTGGCAGAGCCAACAACTAAAACAATTCAAATAGTTAAATTTAAGTACTTTAATTAATACCATCCTAACACAGTGCAGTATGCAAATGTTATACGGCATTTACATCCAAAGTTTCTACTATGAATTAAACATTAGGCACATACAGTGTAGTCCGAATCGTCTAGGCTAGATTAAAGTAATCTTTTTCATGTATTATAAAATATTATTGACTTGAAGATAAACAGACAACACATTGTCAATCAGAGGTGTCAAAAGTGTTTTCTTATATTATTTTGCTAGTTGATTTTGATTCGGTAGTGGTAGAAGACGTGGCATGAGAAAGAAATGGTGGGAGAGAAGAAAGAAGACAACTCCAACTAAGGTTACTAACGCTAGAAATCAAACTCTTGTTTGCCCTAAAACCCTAAAACTCAACCAAAGGCTCTATCTCTGTCTAGTTATCCCCTATTATACATGTAGGTATTCTAACGTTAGCTGGAGTTGTCTTTACTCTCTCATATCATTTATCTCTCACGTCACACTCACGTCTTTTAACACTACTCACTTTGATCATACATTATACATGTATTATAATCCTGTACACTGTAGTACAAGTACATTATAATAATGCTTTCACAACTTTGAAAACTATCCGAGTGATAATTTCATCCATGGTCACAAACCATTTATTGTGAATGTCCCCAGAAGTACTAAATTGTCCACAGGTATTAGGTATGCGTGTATGGGTGATTCTGAAACTTCAAACTAATAATAACTGAAAAGGTAAATTGTGCATAAATACAAGTAAACCATTGGTCAACCTGCTTGAACGATTGGCTGTGTGCGTTTACCACAGGCACTGTAGTAAGTGAATATACCAAGATGAGTAGAGTAGGCATACCTGGGTCTTTAAACGGCACCAGAATGAAGTCATGAAAGATTTCTTGTGGATTTTTGAGAGCAGCATCCAGGATCTTTGAGGCTCCTGCTTGAGCCTACAGAAGTAGCGTAGATACATTATGGTAACACATCATAGCCTTTGATGTCTACAGAAGTAGAGTAGATACATTATAGTAACACCTCATAGCCTTTGATATCTACAGAAGTAGAGTAGATACTTTATGGTGACACATCATAGCCTTTGATGTCATGATTGTGGTTAGTTGGAGAAGACAACTTCTTGCAGAATTCTAACTATGAAATCTATTCAAGTGGGACTACATCAAATTTTGTAAGACTTTGGCCCCTCCTAAGACTATTACTGCATACTATTATGTTTAGCTCAAACTCTGTGCTAAAAAAATCTGTGTTTTGATACAGCATATTCTAGTCTGGGGTTCACAAGATTTTTCTGAAACAAAATCTGAAAAAACTGTTGACAGGTCTGTAACTAGTCCCAGTGTTGGTCCCAATACGAGCACTACATTACTGTCAGTAGTACTGTTACTGTCAGTACTGTCAGTAGTACTGTTACTGTTATTAGTATCATCATCAGTATTAGTACTAGTGCAAGTACCATGACACCAGTACTAACACTGCAGTGTTAGTACTACTACTGCAGTGTTAGTACTACTACTGCAATGTTAGTACTACTACTGCAGGGTTAGTACTACTACTGCAGTGTTAGTACTACTACTGCAGTGTTAGTACTACTACTGCAGTGTTAGTACTACTACTGCAGTGTTAGTACTACTACTGCAGTGTTAGTACTACTACTGCAGGGTTAGTACTACTACTGCAGTGTTAGTACTACTACTGCAGTGTTAGTACTACTACTGCAGTGTTAGTACTACTACTGCAGTGTTAGTACTACTACTGCAGTGTTAGTACTACTACTGCAGTATTTGTGCTAACACTGCAGTAGTAGTACTAACACTGCAGTGTTAGTACTACTACTGCAGTGTTAGTACTACTACTGCAGTGTTAGTACTACTACTGCAGTGTTAGTACTACTACTGCAGTGTTAGTACTACTACTGCAGTGTTAGTACTACTACTGCAGTGTTAGTACTACTACTGCAGTATTAGTGCTAACACTGCAGTAGTAGTACTAACACTGCAGTGTTAGTACTACTACTGCAGTGTTAGTACTACTACTGCAGTGTTAGTACTACTACTGCAGTGTTAGTACTACTACTGCAGTGTTAGTACTACTACTGCAGTGTTAGTACTACTACTGCAGTGTTAGTACTACTACTGCAGTATTAGTGCTAGTATAATATTAGTGTCATTCTCAATACTAATACCAGTACTACATGTAGCATTGGTATCAGCACCACTGAAGGAAACATTCAGTAGCTTGCTATCCAATTGTAAATGAATAATATGCCACAGACTACCATATTATCACATTTACAGTATATCAGTTTATTTACAGACGCATTAAGTGTTTAGTTGGCACTAATTAATTTGGGATACGTTAGCAACAGCAGAAAACCGTATCATTGGAGGAACTACTACATGCATGTCAGCATAGCTAGTAAAGAGCTGGATCACTGGAGGAAATGCTATGTCATCATAGCAAGAGTAAAGAGCCGTATCATTACAGGAACTACTATGTCGCCACAGCGACGCTCGTCACCAGGTGATTATCATTGTTTGTTTCCTCTCAAAATCAACATTGTATCACGTGTTTACTCCTTGATTAATTAAACAGGTGATACACAGCCAGTGTATCTATATGCACAGTGTGTGATTCGAAAATTAATTCATCCACATAGAATAGATTTCTACAAGTAGTAGAGATTAGAGTCACATTTACTATGTGAGAATTACATATACATATACATTACACGTACACGTGCACGTACACGTACACGTACACGTACACGTACACGTACACGTACACGTACACGTACACGTACACGTACAGGTACACGTACACGTACACGTGCACGTGCACGTGCACGTACACGTGCACGTACACGTGCACGTACACGTACACGTACACGTACACGTACACGTACACGTACACGTACACGTACACCATGCCTTCAGCGCCATGATGAGTAATATCAATATTTCCACACCACGTAACTCTTTGATGAAACAGGCAACAAACATAGTCTGAAAGATTAAACGTCTGCGTTATGCAACTCCTTCAAAAGTTCTCAAGTTAAGAAATCTCTGAAATAACCTTAAATGACAGTAGCAGATCTTGAGACATCAGAAGGATTCCTAGTACTCCAAGAATGACATCATCGCCTATTATTTATTTCTATCTGACAGTTATATTGCTAGCATGTGCATATGAATGGTCGTGTATCCTTTTGCATTACTTGTGAATAATAATACTTCTGCACAATGACCCCATCCATACAAGAGAGAGGGCAAGAGCAACAATATTCTGTTACACTGTGGAGTTCAAACTTACTTGCTTCAAGTCATCTTCCATGGATTTACTCGTGTCGAACACTATGCCCAGCGACACTCCGACACTAGTCACATGACTGATGCTGTGGACCAATAGCAGGCTGGTTAACACTATTAGCTTCATTGTGTGGCAGATAGATCTAAAACATAAAGAGCATTGTGTTGGACTACTGAGTGGCAATAGCGAATCCTCTATGACGATCCTGTAAAATGGGTTATGGGTGTGGAGTTGTCATACTTTTGCTTACTCTAGCTTGAGCAACGCAGATGACCAAAACAAAATATGGTTGTTTTATTCGTAGATTGCACTTTCCTTAATGATAATCACATTTTTTAAACCAACATTTGTACATGTATCTGCCGTAAATCAGTCATTAAGTTTTTTAAAAACTCTTTGGAATATAATTCTAAAACCCCAGAATAATGGTGAGGGCAGTTCCAAAGTGGACTCAGCAGGACGTGACAGTCGTGACGGACGTGACAGTCGTGACGGACGTGACGTAAGGAAACAGTCAGGGAATGCTGTTTAGTTCACAGTGGGACGAGATGACTAACAGTAATCATCGGTAGCAGCAAGCATAGCAGATATCACCAAAATACATTTCAACTTTCCAAATACCACTTTAACGAAAGCACATAATTTTGTTGACCTGGGATTCCCATTTAGGCGTCATTGAAAAGTGAGTTAAATGGACCTGCTGATTGCAGTTTTTCTTTTCCCTGGAAATACTACATGTACAAGACACCATGAAGATATTCTTCATACTGCCTTTCATTCAACTTCGGCTACAAACAATAATTTATTATATACATGTGCTTTCGAGTAGCTATTCGTAAATAGTACTGGGCTGTTTTGATTAGTAATTGAACTCGGCTTTTTGTACTGTATTTTCAAAAACACCGTAGTTGTCCACTACTGCTCTGCTCTTTTTGGAGCATGTATTTCCAATAGTGAAAAAGTCTGCTTAATTTTGGGGGTTGTCACACTCTGCTTTTAACTATTAATAGCAGCCACTTCCATTTTTTTAATAAATTGTAACGGTCTAAATTTTATAATAATGTTCAAGTATACAAATGTAGGTAGAACTAAATGAGTAAAAGTACAACAAATCATCATTGGGTAACAACGAACTCGGAGAAAGCTGGAGTCACACTCACCTCAACCTTTGAAGCTTCTCTCAGCTTAGAAACCAGAGGAAGTCTGAGGTCAAATTCTAAAGCCAGACATAAATAGTAGAGGTGTCGTTCCTATCTGCAGCTTCTTGGAGACCATATTACTGTAACATCCAGAAACCATGCTTGGGTGTGAGGTCAGGAGAAGTGGATAGACAGACACACTAACTATGGCTATTACTGGTTTTATCACCAGGTAGTCCAAATGGCAGGAGAATATTAGTAGAGTAAATTTGTGTAGGTCCAAAATAACATTATGTTATGTAACTATGATCTAATATTATCCTATCCCGTACTGCCTGAGATTCCAAGTAAAATGCTATAAAACAAGTATAAAGGAACGAAATAACGGGTAATAATTATTATACAAGGTACAATGTACATGTATACTGCATATCAATTTAGCCATGTCACTATTCTGTCTGTATGGCCATTATTTAAGGTTTTACAGTAAATCAACGTGAGGGGCCACATGAAATCTATGTCAGTGTTATCATAGTCAAACAATGAGGTTAGACATAATGATAAGCATGGAGTAAGGGTGGGGCCCACTATGATGTCTATCACATATAATTGCTAAAAGGTACATGTACATGTACAATATACAGTTAGAGAGAGAAGAGCTCATGCCCACCGTCAACGGGATATTAACTGATAGCAGAGAACGCATACAGAAGAACTCACATTTAAATAAATATTTTGGAAAGCGCGTTTTCCTCAAAAGCTCTCTCCATTTGGGGTGCAAGATCTCTATATTGTGTCATATCTGTGAATATGCATACTCGTAATGGGAAAACATACGGTATCTCATAGATACCTACATGCACATGTAGTTATTCCACATGTGTATCTGTTTCACTTTTATACAGAGAGATGTGCCGTATCAGATCAAGACATGTCATTCAAACTGAGAAACTGGAGAAGTTGTCCCTCCAATACTTTGTCTTCATTAGTCCCAACTTGATTTTCCTCGTCACGAACGGGCTATCACAAGAGAACAGCTGACTGAACCTACACTATAATCCAACTATATAAATAATTATCAGCATTAATTATGGGTGTGCGTCTCTATTCCTCAATCCTATACAGTAAACGATGGGAAGTGACATCAGGTAGTTTGAGCCGTGATACGCTGACTGGTAGCTCTACTGACTAGTCCCATGTCCTACAATACCAACTCATTGTACATGTAAGACTCTGTGCATCTAGTGGTCAATTATGGATTTTGTGAAGTTTTTCATCTTCACTGTTCTTGCAGTGGGCAGCAGAGCAGCCATCTTATCTGGTGACCTGAAACCAGAGCTGGACAGCGGTCATCAGATCCAACTGATTCATAGTATGCTGTCAGCGGAATGCCCTCAATACAACTACAACTATATTCCTGCTGGAACTCCGTCTAAGAGGCAGCTCCAGGGAGACGTCATGTGGGAAGCTGATAAGATTGTCTACAGACGAATGTTTGAGGAGTTGGCAGCATGCAGAAAAGAGAATGCTGCCAAATCAAGCACCAAAGCAAAACCAACAACCATTACCACACCAACTACAACCACAACACCAACTACGACCACCACGCCAACAACAACCACCACACCAACCACAACCACCACATCAGCTACAACCACAACACCAACCACAACCACCACACCAACCACAACCACCACACCAACCACAACCACCACACCCCCAACGACTACTACGCCAACTACAGTTACACCTACTCATGGCACAATGCCAACAGAATGTCTAACCGCTACCAACTTCACTGAATCGTTCAGAATGGATCACAATGGATCGCACATTAAACCAGGTGGAGATCACTCCTACAAAGGTTACAAGTGTGACCTCCATGATGGACATAAATGGTTTAGATTTGCCGGAGCCGCAGGACGTAGAATGCTCAACTACTGTCCACCAGAGAAGAGTTGCGGTAGCAACCACCCAATGTGGACGCCAAGTGAAATGCCAGAAGGTCTGGGAGTTAAAAAACTTATCCTCGCCTACTCAGCCAAAGAAGGTAACTGTAAATATGGTAGAATGGCAGTTGAGGTGTACAGATGTTCGTATGACAGAGACTATGATTTCATCTACAAGATTGTCAACCCTCGCACACACGACACTTATCGCTGCATGGACGCTTTCTGTGGAATGATTTAATAATGATTAGTCACCCAGTAGTCTTTGTTGTTGCAATCTTGTTTGCAGCAAATTCACCAAACTATGTATGTGTTCAGTAAAAAAATTGTTGAGTTGAAATAAAATAAAATTCTTCTAAATTTCTTCTAAACCTCTTCTTGTAACTAGAGTACAGTTTTTTTGTAGGTACTAGTTAGGGAATCTGTCTACACGCTGTTCTCATTGTTGCTCATCTCTAGCAACAAAGCTACAAGTTAACCGCAATAGTAAACTAGAGCTGCACACTGCTGTTAGTGACAGCATTCGACCTATCGCTTGCTAAAGTGTGCCACTCTACGCTCCTATTAGGGTTAGCTTGTGGCTTGGCTGCTGGTGGTGAGTTGCAATGTGAACAGCACATTACAACAAAGCACTACTCTTTATTGAGGGATGAGATACTGCTTAGAAAGGGTTTGCCTATACACGCCACTTGGAATTTACAGTAGCACTTACATGTATAATCTACAGTAGCACTTAGAATTTACAGTGGCACTTGGAATCTACATTAGCACTTGGAATCTAGAGTAGCACATGTAATCTACAGTAGCACTTGTCATCTACGGTAGCACTTGGAATCTACGGTAGCACTTGGAATCTACTGTAGTACTTGGAATCTACTGTAGTACTTGGAATCTAGAGTAGCTATAATAAAGCAAAGATCGGTAGTTCATTCATGTCATGATGATCTCCAATTACACGAGACTGCAGTTACCTCCCCTACACCAATCACTCAATTCTTCCTCACAGTGTGTTAATTAATTTAGCAAGTCGGCGAATATTAGAAATACATTGTACATGTAAATCAATGTGCATATGGCTTCATTCATGCTGAGCAATCATCAATGGTGCAGTATTATAGTCTATTTGAATGACGAGCCCTTAGCAGATTCTTGGGCAGTTTAACTCAATCGAGCTAATGAAACACGGAAGGCTATTCTGCGTCATACAGCCATTATGCGTACTGGGAGAAAACAGCTGCTGTTAGTAGCAAAGCTTACAGGAAGTTCACGGCACAAGCACAGCATTGTGGTCGATTAGTTATAGAAAGATCAGTTGCTTCCAAACGCTCTGTTACATAAGATCAAGTAGAATGAAGTTGTTCGCCGTGGTAGCCATATTGGCTATACTTATTGCCGTACAACCCTGTGAAGGGGAAGCTTCTCAATCACGAATGAGGGAACTGGACAACTATGACCTAAGAATTCAAGTCATACACGATCTACTTGCCGTCGAGTGTCCTGAGCTCAACTACTATCTCAAGTCAAGACCTAAGCGCCTGATAGAGAAGCCACAACACAAGACAATCCTCAACGCAGATAAAACGGTTTACACCAGACTCTATCTGCAATTAGTCGCATGCAGAAAAGCAAAAACTGTCAGCGTTAAATCTACGACCTTAAAGCCTGTCACTCCAAAGAAGACAACTATTAAAATTACTACTACTAAACCAAAAACAACAACTACAAGACGCCCAAAGGCTATAACAACTGATCCAAAGCAACCAAAGGAATGCCTCGGAGCTGAGACATTTGACGAGCCATGGAGAATGGAGCATAACGGAGGTGATATCCGAGGGAACGGAAGCTACGCTTACAAAGGCTATTCATGTGATCTACACGTTGACACTCAATGGTTCCGATTCAGAGGTGCTGCCGGTAACCAAATACTAAACACTTGCCCAAAATTCAAAAGCTGTGGCTCCATGTTCCCCCTTTGGACGGATGAGCCGATGCCGACCAGCGTAGGAGACATTGTAACCATCAAGATGTATGCTGTGAGCGGCACCAACTGCAGGAAGGGGGTTATGAAGCTGAACGTAATGAAGTGTTCAGAAGGGAATGGTCCTGATTTCATCTACAAGACTGCCAACCCGAGCACCAAACAGCGATACAACTGCGCAGACGCCTTCTGTGGAATGTATTAAAATGTGGTCAAAGTATGTTTTCTATGTCATGCTGTTGTTAGAGTTTGTAATATGTTATGTTTTACATGACTGTTATACATGCAATATAAAAATATAAAATGTACAACAAACTGTGACAGCAGGTATTATAAATTTGTGCACACCAAATACATTGATGAAACAGAGTTATAAATCAAAACTTAGTTCTATGCTGAAAATTGCTATAGCACAAAAGTAGTATAGTCAGTGCAGATCTACACAGACACCCGGCCCTTTCCGCGTCGTATTAGCCCTAGATCCAAAAACTCCCCGGGCGGACGACCACCCCACCCGTCCTCTCGCCCCTCCTCTCCCCTAAACCTCACTCTATGTGCAAAGCCCTAGAACCTACTCCCCCCCATCGCGGGTGGGGTTTCAAAAACCTCATCGGCTGTTCCGCGGAACCCAGTCTAAAGAGCAAACCCCTCGCCCCATCCCACGGCTCGGGCGAGGGGGCGCGCGCGTACGCGCGCGCCCCCCCGCCCCGCGAACCCCACCCGTCCTCCCTCCACCCGTCCCCGCCCCTCCCCACCCCTCCCCACCCCAAACCCCTCCGCCTCGCCCTCCGCCTCGCGGCGGTTCTCGTTCGCGAGTCCAGCCGTGGTCCCACGCCGCCCTCCCCCCGCCCATCCCCCGCCCCTCCCCCGCCCTCCCGCCCCAACGACCCGTCGCGACCCTCGCGGGCGGACCGTCGGCTGGAGTAGGGTGAAGCGAAGGAAAATACGGGTTAGAGTAATGGTGTGTGATGTATTCTAGAATAGATGATATACGACTATGAAAATATGAGTCAGGGTAATGATACACGAGTTTGTTTTAATTTTCAATGCGTTTGAGAGTAATAATATAAAATCAATCGATAAAAAACTTGATATGTGACTACGAAAAATATGAGTAAGGGTAATGATACGCGAGTTTGTTTTAATTTTCAATTCGTTTGAGAGTAATAATATAAAATCAAGCGATAAAAAACTTGATATACGACTATGAAAAATATGAGTAAGGGTAATGATACACGAGTTTGTTTTAATTTTCAATACGTTTGAGAGTAATAATATAAAATCAATCGATAAAAACCGATATACGACTATGAAAAATATGAGTAAGGCTAACGATACACGAGTTTGAGAGTAATAATATAAAATCAATTGATAAGTAGACACGAATGAGTGTGAATGACAAAAGTTTTTGCCTCAAAACTGTGCAGTGGCGGGGAGGAGACGCTCGCCGAGGATGGAGTCTAGAATGGCACAATCGTAGAATGTTCTCCCGCTCTTGGAAGTCTTCTGTCCCTTGTACACCATCACGGAGGGGAGGAGCTCTTTCATCGAAACTGCCAGACGTCCCGGAAGGAAGACTTCTCCCTTTTTTTCTTCGTTTCCAATCCGGCACTCGTAGGTGGCAATGGAGTTGCTCGCATTATCACCATCACCGCATCTTGGGACGTATGTGGGTCGGAGCGCGGTCACCACCAGCACAGAACCAACGGGGAAGGAAGATAGCGTTTGCACTCGAAAAAATTCTTCCAACTGGACCAAGGTCTTCTTTCTCAAGTCACCGGCCAGCTTTTTCATGGCTGCTCCTGGCAGGGAGCACACGCTCTCGATACGGTTGAATGTGTTTTGTCCTTTAGCGGTCTCCTGCTGTCCCAAGTACACCATGATCCTAGGTGGAAGGGTAAGGTCCTTTAGCTCCTCTTCTTTGACATCCGCTAGCTTGGGCATGGCGTGACGAATGTTGGTGTGAAAGCTGATGCAATGTCTCATCCCCTTGTCATCCACATAGCTTGCCCTGGCTAAGAATGCTTTTCCGAATGCCGTTTCAACCACCGAACCTCCACTCACTTCTAGCACAGTTCCTGGCTCTAGCTCCGACAGCTTCACCGTCGTCTGCAGAGAGCTCCTCTTCTCCGCTCCCATGCTCCTACAATAATGAAAGTGGTGTATATAGATCCGACAAAGTGGTTAAACGGGAGAAAGATAGTACGGTAATTTATAGATATACGAATAGGGCTACTTACATTAGGGTTGCCGCCACTGCACGAGCTTTCTCCAGGCTTAGTCCCCCGCTCTTTTTCTTCCCCTTGCAAGGGGACTTGGTAGCTTTTTTTCCCTTCGTCGTCTCACCACCATCCATTTCTTCCGTAGCCGTATCGGCTCCGTGGCCATCATCATCATCATCATCTGATATTACAATCGCCTGGGGTTTCTTTTTTTTCTTAGCACAGATTTCATCTCCTTTTGGGTTCTTCCTCTTCTTGGTTGTTGTGGTCTCGCCCCTATCCGAGGTCCGCTCCGGGGAGGACGGAGAGTCCGCCATGTTAGAAAGATCCTTTCGGGCAAGACTCCCCACTCCTATTATTTTCCCCTTCTTCCGTGCCTCTTTTAACGCATCCACCTCTTCTTTCCTCTTCTGACTGCACTCTTCTTCTTCAATAATTCCATCCATTTGTGAGTCCGTTAAGCCCGCAAATAACTCTTCTTGGTTCTGGACTATGTTGTCAGTATCCATTGATAATGTACTATTGTAGTAGTGTTCCTGTACAGTAGTGATGTGCTGAACTTTGAATGCTGAGACTGTGATCCCACTCTCCCTTTATACATCTGCTCATTTCTTGACTCCTCCCTTTTTATTATCCAATCCCAATGTGTCCCGATGCACCCCGATGTGAATCCGAAGCCTCCCGATGCATCCCGATGTGAATCCGAAGCCTCCCGATGCATCCCGATGTGAATCCGAAGCTTCCCGATGCATCCCGATGTGATTCCGAAGCTTCCCGATGCATCCCGATGTGAATCCGAAGCTTCCCGATGCATCCCGATGTGATTCCGAAGCTTCCCGATGCATCCCGATGTGAATCCGAAGCTTCCCGATGCATCCCGATGTGATTCCGAAGCTTCCCGATGCATCCCGATGTGATTCCGAAGCTTCCCGATGCATCCCGATGTGATTCCGAAGCTTCCCGATGCATCCCGATGTGAATCCGAAGCTTCCCGATGCATCCCGATGTGATTCCGAAGCTTCCCGATGCATCCCGATGTGATTCCGAAGCTTCCCGATGTGTCCCGATGTGTCAATTCACATCGGGGTGCATCGGGATGCATCGGGAGGCTTCGGAATCACATCGGGATGCATCGGGATGCATCGGGAAGCTTCGGATTCACATCGGGATGCATCGGGAAGCTTCGGAATCACATCGGGATGCATCGGGAAGCTTCGGATTCACATCGGGATGCATCGGGAAGCTTCGGAATCACATCGGGATGCATCGGGAGGCTTCGGAATCACATCGGGATGCATCGGGAAGCTTCGGATTCACATCGGGATGCATCGGGAAGCTTCGGAATCACATCGGGATGCATCGGGAAGCTTCGGAATCACATCGGGAGGCTTCGGATTCACATCGGGGTGGTATTGCCAAGGGTGGGGAAATGGTTAGACTCCGCCCACTGAATACTACTATTTAAGGTATGAGTTTCTCACTCTAGCAGTATGAACAATCAGCCTCTAGTCAACAGAGTGAGAGTAAACAGAGACAGCTACCTACTAGTCAGCACCTGATCAGAGATGTCAACAAGTACAACATAAGGTTAGTGCTAAATAGGGTAATCGGCAGCAATTGTGAAGTGTCTATTGTATATAACGCTATTGAGCCAAAAACAAAAAAAATTAACTTACACCCTACTACTATATATTTTTTATAGGGAGACTAAACAGAGACACTTACCTACTAGTCAGCACCTGATCAGAGATGTCAACAAGTAAAAAAGGTTAGTGCTAAATGAGGTAGTTGGTAACAATTGTGGATTGCTAATAGTAGTATGAGGTAAAAGAATAACTTACACCCTACTATTTTGTATTTTTATAGGGGGGGAGAGCTCTCGTCAGGCCGAGCACACTTGTCAACTATGCGGTCTGGTTCTCAAAACAGCGTTTTCTCTAGACAGGCACACGAAGAGAATGCATGCACAGGCTCACCCACACAAGTGCCCGGTTTGTGGCGGATGTTTTGATGGGAGGAGAAAGCTAGGTCATCACATGAGACGATTTCATAGCGAGGTCAAGGCGGAAAAAGATGAGGGGGATGCAGAGAAGTTTGATGATGTTTTCTGGTCCAAACCTCCAACAGCTGAAGAGGGGGATGAGATGGGGGTGCTACTAGCCCGCTATTGGAGCTCGATCAGGTCCACAATACACTCTCGTCCTGTAGAAGACATTCTCAACGTTCGAGTGTGGAGAGGGGAATGTGAAGATGAAGGAGATGAAGAGGTGTGGACTAAATTGAGAGCGATGTGGAAGAGAGTACCTTGTACTGTGAAGATTAACTGTAGCGCTGGAGTCATCCTCGAGCATAAGACCAGTGGAGAGTTGCGCTACTTTCACTCATCAAGCAACAATGCCGCGTTCTTCCCCAAGCCAAGACTGATCAGAGCAGAGAATGAGATGAGAGAGTTTTGCGAATCTGTGCAGGAGCTCGACTTGAGAGAGAGGTCAGCACAAAGGAGACCGAACACCGCTTGGGTTTTACGTCACATTGCAAATTTGACATTCTACATCTATAAACTCCTAGAGATTGGCAAGGTGGGTGGTGTAGTGAGCAAACTCCCAGACTACATACTTAACAACCGACATGTGATAGCACTAGATGTAGACTTTTGGTCCAGAGGAGGTGCCCGTCCCTACCCAGACAAATTGTGTTTCTTTAGATGTTTGGCCATGATGTATGACTGTAACTGCGACCCAAAGAAGGGATGTTGCTGTCATCGCCCCTCTCAGACCACAACACATCGCTTGTTTAAACAATACATGAGACAATCTAGATCTTCTTCCCCACCCTCATCAACTTTGTCAGACTTTCCCGGGGTGGGCGCGAGTGATCTGCTGGCCTTGGAAGATCATTTTGACATATCTATAATAGTCTTCTGCCTAACTGATGAGGGGGTAGCTCCGATAGTTTGGTCATCTGGGGCACGAAACAAAGCCCGTAAACTCTTTGTCAACATGTACGAAAACCACTTCAGCTGGATAAAGAATGTTGATTTGTTTGCCAGATGTTTCACCTGCAAGTTGTGCGATGGCGCTTTCACACGTTTGTCCAGCCTACGGCGACATAAGTGCTCGCCAGAGGAAGCATCGGTGTTTGTTTTCCCTGGTGGAACGTTTGGACCCCCGCCAACCATATTCACAAAACTCAAGCGAGTGGCGGGAATAGAGGTGGTGAACCCCGACCTCTTATACTACCCCTACTATATCACCTATGATATTGAATGCTTCATGCCAAAAGACAACCTACAAACTAACACCTCCACAATGACTTTTAGTGCAAGACACGAGTTACTGAGCATATCTGTATGTTCTAACGTCCCGGGGTTTGAGCAGGCCAAGTGCTTTGTGAGGAGTGTCGACAGCAAGGATGGAACGAAGTGCATTCGTCAATTCGTCCACTACATAGCAAAGATTGCTGACGTGGCAGGAGATTTGTTCGGAGAAAGATTCCGGGATGTACGCAAGCGACTCTCTACTTTCCTTGCGGATCGGGCGGATAGAGAAGAAGCCTTTGCTGACGAAAAGTTCTCTAACGTCTCGACTTACAGGGTGAAGTCCGGTCTCTCCGGATTAGAAAGAGAGTTAGAACAGCACATCTCCAGCGTTCCGGTGGTTGGTTTCAACTCACAAAAGTATGACCTAAATATACTAAAGGGACCTTTGCTTCGCTCTCTACAAGAGGAGGAGGGAGAAGATTTTGTCTTCATCGTTAAGCGTGTTAACAGTATGTCCTGCGTGGAGAGTAGACGTTTTAGGTTCCTTGACATATGCAACTTTATCGCACCGGGATTCAACTACTCCAAATACTTGAAGGCATTTGGCGTGTCAGAGAGTAAGGGATTCTTTCCTTACGACTGGGTAGATTCCCTGAGAAGGTTGGATTATTATGGACTCCCTCCCCGAGAGAGTTTTTTCAACTCGCTGACTCAGCAAGAATTGAGCGAGCAAGATTATCACCACTGTCAGGTCGTGTGGGAAAGAGAGAACATGGAAACGTTCAGGGATTTTCTCATCTGGTACAACAACCTCGATGTGGCCCCATTCATCGAGGCCATTGCACGTCAGAGCTCTATCTATCGACAAAAGGGTATTGACATGTTGAAATCCGCAATCTCGCTTCCAGGCTTGGCTATCAGATGGTTGTTTATGGAGGTGGAGGCCCGACCTTATGGCTACTCTCCTCCACAAGCCGCTCTTCCGCTGCATAGGTTAATGTCTCTCCGAGACGAACTTTGCAACTCGCAACCCATATGTCTGTTCGATGAGGAGAGCAAAAGTCTGTACCATACTCTTCGCGATAACCTCGTGGGAGGGCCAAGCATTATCTTTCACAGACATCATGAAGTTGGAGTGACCTCTATTCGAGAGAAGATGTATGGCACATCCGCAAAACCCTGTAGGTCCATTCTGGGAGTTGATGCCAACGCCCTCTACCTATACTGTATGATGGGGAATATGCCTACGGGTTATCCCAGGCGGAGGCTAGAGAGCCGAGGCTTTGCTCTAGAACCTATTAAAAAGTTCAGCAAAGTGGCGCATGGTTGGTTAGAGTTCCAATCGTGGAAGAGAGGAGAGGTCATCCTTCACCAACAGAATGGAGGAGAAATGAGGATAGGCTGTCACAACCTACCAGTGGATGGTTATAGCGAACAGAGTCGGACGGTGTACCAATTCCACGGTTGCTACTGGCATGGGCACGAGTGCGAGCTAGGAGGGAACGGAAAAGGTGTCAGAAACATGACGAATGAAGAGCTCCGGGTGGACACTGCAAGGAAAGAAGATTACATCAAGGCTCTAGGCTATAAGCTCATCACCACTCGGCAGTGTGAGTGGGAAGCGCGAGTTCGTTCGGATGTAGAAGTTAGGACATTTCTCGCCATCTTCTTTTCTTCTCTCTATCCGGAGAGGGGTTACGTCAACCTCGATAAGATAATCAATAACATTCGTAGTGGAGAGTACTATGGTTTAGTGGAGTGTGACATTTCCGTACCCGAAGAGCTAAAAGCGAAGTTCTCTGAGATGGCACCTATTTTCAAGAATATAAACGTGGGAAGAGAACACCTTAGCGAACACATGCGCGCTTTTGCCGAACAGAACGGATTCTTGAAGAGACCTCAGCGAATGCTCGTGGGGAGTCTTTTTGGCGAGCGAATCACACTACTCTCCGATCTGGCTAGATGGTATCTAGATCAAGGTTTGATAATTACCAGGATCTATCAGTTTGTTCACTTTATCCCACGAGCCATCTACAAAGACTTTGGTTCTTCGGTCTCAGACGCAAGAAGAGGTGGGGATGTGAACCCCGACCTGGCCCTCTTGGCCAGCACCAGCAAGCTCGTTGGGAATTCAGCCTACGGAAAGACCATAACAAATAAAGAGAAACATAAGACTGTCAAGTATGTGGAGACAGTAGAGGAGGCGGCTGTCAAAGTGAGGAGTAGGCACTTTTCTAGTCTAAACGAAGTTGATGAAAACTACTTTGAGATAGAGCTTCACAAGAAAAAGGCAAGTGTTGACAATCTTTTTTTTTATTTTGATTCTTGATTTGACGAAACTTTTTCTGAGTGGTAGGGTAAACTCTCTCTCTCTCTTTCTTTCTTTTAGATTCGAATGGATGTTCCATCTGTCGTAGGATTCGTTATCCTCCAGAGAGCCAAGTTGAGAATGCTAGAATTCTACTACGACTTTATGGATAGGTAAGTAGAACTAGACTATACAAAGATTTTATCAAATCCTTCTCTATTTATTCTTTGGTGTCAACCCCAACCCCCCCCCCCCCCCCTACAACCCGTCCGTTTTATTTTCACAGATTCGTCAGCAGAGAGGACTTTGAGTACGTAGAAATGGACACGGATAGCGCTTACATGGCTCTGAGTGCTCGTAGTATAGATGAGGTCATCCGAAAAGATAAAAAAGAAGAGTTCTACAGAGAATATGGTAGATGGTTTCCCAGACCCTTCTGCGATAGGCACAAGGAAGACTTTATCACGACCAAGGTGCTTGGTCAAGAGTGGGAGATGAGGGAATGTTGTGAGAAGGTGCAACGATACGAAACACGAACCCCCGGCCTGTTTAAGGAGGAGTTTCGGGGAGAGGGGGTCATCGCGCTCAACTCAAAAACATACTTTTGCTGGTCCGCTGATGGTGATAGCAAGTATAGCAGCAAAGGACTAAACAAAAGAGGAAACGCCCTAACCAAAGAGAAGTTCCTCTCCGTGCTCAGGACAGGGGAGTCGGTGAGAGGGGACAATCGGGGTTTTATCAGAAGAGGAAACCAAACGTATAGCTACACCCAGCTAAAGACCGGACTCACCTACTTCTATGGTAAGCGGAAGGTTGCAGAAGACGGGGTGAGTACGAGTCCTATAGAATGCTAGTACTGATTTCTCGGAGATGAGACTACTTCATTCGATAAATTGGAGAGTAAACGAACAGTGCATCATAACCCTTGTACATATACCCGTATAATTTTTTTCACATTCACTCTCTATTGTAAGGGGTCTCCGTCCTCAAAACGGAGGGTTTACCGGTTGTAGCCTTAAAACCGAGCAATAAAACACTAGCTAATACATTAAAAACCATTTACCTCTCCAAACCAAAGGGGTAGACGATACTAGCGCAGCTTCCGCTCATACTCACCCCTTATCAGTTCACATTTCTTCTATTGTCTTCATTCGTAGGTGGGGGGTGACATCGCACGCGCACGATGCGCTCTCTCCCTATCGGAGTTTGCTACCCGGGGGAAAGTGGACGCGGTGGTC
The DNA here is from genome assembly GCA_935421135.1 of Bugulina stolonifera. Classification (NCBI taxonomy): domain Eukaryota; kingdom Metazoa; phylum Bryozoa; class Gymnolaemata; order Cheilostomatida; family Bugulidae; genus Bugulina; species Bugulina stolonifera. The sequence continues at coordinate 2,012,447 of OW285197.1, read as the reverse complement.
AAAGAAATTGGTGGCGAGTCAACGACATCATCGTAGAGGCGGGTCTATTTGTAGGATGATGATGATGATGATGATGATGATGATGATGATGATGATGATGATGATGATGATGATGACGATGGCGATGAGAAGACAAGCATCCATCTATCCCGTTTATCTATTTCTATTTCTACCCCTCCGAGCGATGATGTCGTCGGCTAACCTCCTCGCGAAGTCTACGGTTTGAAGCGCGGAAGAGCCACCGCCTTCACTTTCTCTCGCCGCTCGTCACGGGGACGGGCGATTCCCCTAGGGGAGGGTCCGGGGAAAATGAGGGTTAAGACGCGAGTCTTTCATCGAAGGTCCGGGGGCGCTCGAACGGAGGAGCGCGCGAGTGCGGTGTCACCCCGACCAGTTCAGTCTCAACAGTCCCCGGCGAAGAAATCATCCGGAAGCACCACCACCACCACTCGGTAAGTTTTTTATAGTAGTATAGTCAGCGTCGTAAACTCTGCACGGGCACTCCGCACGGGTGTAGCCTATCATTACTCTAACCCGTATTTTCCTTCGCTTCACCCTACTCCAGCCGACGGTCCGCCCGCGAGGGTCGCGACGGGTCGTTGGGGCGGGAGGGCGGGGGAGGGGCGGGGGATGGGCGGGGGGAGGGCGGCGTGGGACCACGGCTGGACTCGCGAACGAGAACCGCCGCGAGGCGGAGGGCGAGGCGGAGGGGTTTGGGGTGGGGAGGGGTGGGGAGGGGCGGGGACGGGTGGAGGGAGGACGGGTGGGGTTCGCGGGGCGGGGGGGGCGCGCGCGTACGCGCGCGCCCCCTCGCCCGAGCCGTGGGATGGGGCGAGGGGTTTGCTCTTTAGACTGGGTTCCGCGGAACAGCCGATGAGGTTTTTGAAACCCCACCCGCGATGGGGGGGAGTAGGTTCTAGGGCTTTGCACATAGAGTGAGGTTTAGGGGAGAGGAGGGGCGAGAGGACGGGTGGGGTGGTCGTCCGCCCGGGGAGTTTTTGGATCTAGGGCTAATACGACGCGGAAAGGGCCGGGTGTCTGTGTAGATCTGCACTGACTATACTACTCACAAACATGTTGACAAACAATATTCTTTGACTGCAGTGACCAATGTCAACATTTACAGAAAGTTATCTGAAATGGTTTAAAGAGCGTAAGCCTAGTCATAGCCTTAGATTTTCATGACTTATCCTACAATGAGAGAGATTGATGTGGGCCCTCAAGCACCCTAACAACTAGTAAAACTAGACCACGGCTGATCCCTTCACATCTCAACTGAGCGTCGTGTCATATTATATCCCACGAGTCTCCCAATTATATGCAGCATGTGAATATGGTTCACTTTGAAGTTATGTCCCCTTTCTCCTGATTATTTCTAACTAGAAAACAATCTTATATTTATTTATTTTGAAGTAACACAGACGCACATTTTGTAATCGTGGTGCCAAGGCTTAACATACATGTAGTTACAATATCTAGCTTCCTACATGATGGTAACCATGTCTAACGGCGTGACTATGTGCTTATCATCTATATACGTAGGTAGAGATCCGGACGCAACGTAATGTATAGAATACTAAGCAAGGGGGAAAGTAAACACATAGATAAGAATTAAGAACTTGTAACTATGACATGTTCTGCCCTTATCTTACCATTGTATGTAGGTAAACAGCACTAATACATGATATAAATCACACTGTACAATAGTTATATACTACAGTACATGATTGTATATACCTGTAACTCTCTTTAAAATGGTGTGTGCATACATGTAGGATATTGTTAGTAATTGTACTGATACAAGTACATTACTGGACCATTTCTCAGGCTTCACTTGGTTTGGTTAAATGAGAAATAAATTATTTCTTATGGCAATAAGCACAGGCACCCCTGAAATAATTGATCATAATTTGAAGTTGTCTTCTCTTCCAGCACACAAGTAGACTTCACATTGTCATAGTAATAATACAATAATTTTGATAAGTCCAAACATACAAAGTGAGTACATGGGTATTGTTTGTTTACTATAGTATAGTTTAGCTAAGGGCAGATATTATGGTCAACACTGTATATAAGAATAAAAATACATTTTAACTATAACTGCAGTCACTATATATTTTCAGAGTTATCTTCCCTAAATAACTATTCCAAAATCTCCCTATTACATTTTACTACTTATTATTATTGTCTCATTATATAAGGTTAGCGATAGAAAGATGACATAAAAAAATTATAGTGAGAGTAGTGAGATATGTTATAGGATAACAATACACTGTCCTGTAGAATGAAAGACGCATAATTTTATTGTCTAAATATCTTTAAATCCCCAATAAACCAGAATATAACATAACGTTAGTTTAAACTGTAAGACAGGGTAATGAAAAACCACCAAATTGCTGAATCAGTCTAATACATGTAATGCCCTTTGCGCCAGTTAGTCAATGAAATCAATATATAAATCAGTCAAAAAAAATAATGAAATATTCGTCTATTATGAGTTTATTACAGCATCAATTATCACTGTAGGGTGCAACATATTTGGGAGTTGTTTTCACCTGAGTTTCTAATGAACAAATATTATGCATGAATAACTGTATGCAAACTGTATTGAAGAACAGCATTACTTTAGTTTCCTTAGAAACAATCAACTGTACAATTAGCATGTGAAAAAGACAAGCAGAGGTGAAGACAATTTCAAATTTGCTAATACTGTTTTCCTGCTACAACAGGTGGTTAACTACAGACAACGTAAGATGTCAATGGTAGACTTAGAGCACCCAGTAACTGGTGAACATGAGAAATACCACTGACAAAGTGACGACAGTCTGTCACCCTACTGTATGTGTTCTATAATAATACTATCTAACAACCGTGTCACAAAATACAATAATAATAAATATGATGTGTCTAAAATAATATGCCTGTTAGTATTCTGCAGTGACCTTATAGTGACCTTCATCCAAGCCGTCTGTCTAAAGTCTGGATAGTTGGTTGCGCTTCAGTGTAGCCTGTATTCTTCCTGAAGGCTTGTCAGTAGGAAGGAACACCTAAACAACATCCGGAAAAATATACAATTGTGTTTATACAAGAGCCGAATTTATACAAGAGCTGAGTGGATCTAGTGGTATGTATACCATGAGACTATACAACCAATTGGGGACCAGCCCAAAGCTAAGCGGTCATAAAATCTAGTATGAAAATTATTGACAGTTTCAGAAATTAGAACAAACGAGCCCATGGTAGTAGTATTGGTGGTAGTATTGATGGTAGTGGTGATAGTAGTGGAGATGGTAGCAGTAGTAGCAGTGGTGGTAGTAGTAGCAGCGGTAGTAGTAGTAGTACTAGTAGCAGCAGCAATAGTAGCGGCGGCAGCGGCGAAAGTAGTAATAGTAGTAAAAGTGATAGCAGCAGAAGTAGTGGTAGTAGTAGTGGTAGTAGTAGTAGTGGTAGCAGTAGTAGTAGTAGTAGTAGTAGTAGTAGTGGTAGTAGTCCCAGTATCACAGTCATAGTGTGAGTACACTGGACACTTACATTCTTAGTGTTAGAAAGAGAACGGTTCTTGAATCTCTTCATGTCCACCTCAAAGTAGTGCACATTGGGAAGGGAAATGCTGATCTCACTAATCTACAGCATCAATAGACCAGACCTATACACAAAACAGTGAGTGTATAATAGTGACCTATAACACAGTAGAGGAATTGTCTGCTCATACTCATCACACTGACAGTGGTACACAACTCCAGAACATACACTAACCCACACTGTTACCATAGAGCCATGCTTATTGGAGAGGACTGATAACACCTGCTCACCCTTTGACAAAGGCAATAATACGTCTAACAGAATACCACATGGAGATCTCATAGAAATCATAACTCTGATGTCCAATTATCCTGCAGGGCATACAGCTGATTGTACACAGCTGGTACATGGTTAATCATTACTAGAAACTCTGTACCTATATTCCTGTTAGGTACTAGTACTACCTGCATGCTGGATCCTATATCAGCTATAAGCAACTGCTTACCTGCGGTATCTGAGCCAAGACTATTTTCCCAGTGTCATACAGTGTCAACTGTACAGAAGGGGAGGGAACTCCTGTGTCAGCTGGTCCAGCGAATGTATCCAGTATACAGTCGTGCACCTTGTTCCTGCAGGTAATGAGAGAGAATAAAGACACTGCTGAATTATGGGAACTAACTCAATTCTAGCAATCCAACCAGACAATAGACATATATTCCATATATACCAAAGGCTATTACTTATACGTGTAATATGTAGTTATAAATTGTCTTATACTTTTGTCTATAAAAGGTCTAAATATTCAGTAATTTACTTCTAGACGCAACACTTTTATATATAATGGGCTACCGGCTATTAGCTTACAAAAAAGTCAGCGTGGATGAGTCATGAATGAGTAAGTAATTCAGTTAGTGACTAATCAATGAGTCGTATGGATGACTCACCACGCCACATCAAAGTCAAGACCTGTGGTGTTGGCATACTTCCACTCGGCTGTAACCACAGTAGAAAATATTCTGTCTTCTGCATCTGTTAGAGTTGTGTTCTCACATCTGTGGAAGTCAACAAAGGCTGATTGGGTGGTCTTGAGTACCCTCAGTCCAGATAGTCCACTGGTCACCTCTGGCTGTCCTGTTACAATACAGTCAATACAAAGCTAGTGTTGAAGCAATGTTGGCTGTAGATAGCCAGTGACTACACTCTCACACTTAGAGAGATTTCATAGCTTATTAGTGCATCACATTACAGCACACGATGAATTAGACTATGTATGTAACAGAAATCAAAGTACTATATTTAGTTGATCCACGTATTACAAGGAGGGGGAAAACTCCAAGATACAGCAGGGCCGTAACTTTAGGGGCGGCAGAGCGGCATGGCCGCCCCTAAATTTCAAAATAAAGTGGCCCAAAAATGGTGTTTTTGAATTCAGGGGTATCAATCCTACGGCGGCCATAGAGTTATCTTCTCCTATGGCCGCGGTAAAGTTTTCCTTACTACGTATTTCTAAGGATGGAGTATAGAATATAGTTTATGCGACAGGCTACTTTTCCACAAACCAATCAAATTATCGGATTACTGGAAATAGCCAATCATTATTTACAATCAGGGTGATTAGCCCAAGGTTTGTAGCTACTTATAATTGCGGTTGCATAATATGTAGATTATATTGAATATAAAGCTAAACCGGCTCCATGAATTACTTTAATCTCAAGCTACATAACTTGGAATTTTCCGTACAGACCAAATAACTTGTTGCTACTTTTTAAATTATAACTGCTTTTTTACAACCTCCGTCCTCCAACAAAAAGATGAACATTACATAGGCTTCCAAGTCGATTGTTAGCATGTATGTGAGCAAAACTTATTGCTGGATTTGGTGGCTACATGAGTGGGGTTTTGATATTATTAAAGATCGATATTAATAAAATAAAAATATAATAATAATAAATTAATAATTTATTAATAAATATTTATATAATTATTATATAAATATTAATTTATTATTATTATATTTTATTAATATCTATTTTTAATAATATCAAAACCCCACTCATGTATGTAGCCACCAATAATTATTATTATAATAATAAATTATAATAATAATATATTATATTGTATTATTTAATTAATTGATTCTATTCTTATTCTTGTCAGTGTTTTGGAGAATGAAAACGCAAAATCTTTTGGTGCCAGTGTTAGCAGACTTATCCGTTTATTATTTTTTTTGTTTCTGTATTTTTTTTGTATCAGTAGTTTAAGTAGACTAGTCAGTACTAGTAATGTCAGATCTAGTGTGCTTAAGGTGGCCTAGTTGAGATAATATAGGTGGGTCTGTCCATAATCACCGTTGCAACATTTAGAGAACATATCTGAATGTAGTCACTTATTTAACATTGTCCAACCTTATTGAACAGGACAGGCTAATAGAGCTTAAAATTCTCTACAAAATGATATGTTAAATGTTCATGTGGGATAACCGGTTTGCTGACGCTGTCCTAAAATGTGTGTCACCGTTGCAATGCCAGAGAAATAGAATTCTAAAACATGTTCTACCGTTATTGAAAATTCTGTGATTTGTGTCGCTTCTCACTTTTTTTGCTTAGATATGATGTTGAGAACCTATGCAGCTACACCAGAAACCAAAAACCTAAGCAATATCTTGGTGTGCCTTGATCTGACGAGCTTAAATCGGTGTCACCGTTGCAACAATCCATCGTCACCGTTGCAACACTTTCAAATTTAATGGACATATTGAGCTTTTTAGGAAAATAAATTGCGTTTTTATGGTTTCACATCTACCAAATATGATGTTTAATAGGGTAATGGTATGATACACTGAAATAAAGCAGAGTTGTTTCAACATACAACAATTATGAAATACTCGAATACTGAAAGGCGACAATGTGTTACAATGTTCTGACGTTATTAAAGACTCGGTGAATTGTGCTGCTTTTTACTTATCTTGCTTAAATAATATGTTGAGAACATGTGCAGCTACATTAGGAGCACAAAATCTAAGAAATATATTATTATGGTTCAAGTTGAGAAGCTTCAATCAGTGTCACCATTGCGACTATTTAACGCCACCGTTGCAACGCTGTAAAAATTAATTGACACTGGGCTTTCTAGGAAAGTAAATGACATTATTTGTATAGTTGTAGGCCTACATTTACCAAATATGATGTGTAGGGCCTAGGCCTATTACGATAAGGAACCAACCCAGGTAAAGAATGTAGTTTTCTAAGGTATTAAAAGTAGTGCAAAATACTCTATTGCTGAGAGACAGCAATGTACCGAATAAGATGTAAAATTCAAACTAGGAAGGTATTCTGCCATTGCTTGTTGCTCTATAAAACAGTATTGATCTCGTTTGTTCAGGATGGACAATGTAGCAACATGTTGATATGATCCTGGCATACTCGAGCAACGTTTTTAGTATTGATAACAAACATCAATAGCACACCTGACGCACCTCGCAAATTACACTCCGGCTTCGTATGCATCAACAGAGTAGACAAGTCCTACATTATTTAACATTGTTCATTTTCTTTCAAAATCACCTTCTTTTACATTCAAAACAATTTTTAAACTATCTGGGTCAATGCAATCAATTTGATCACAATTTCGGTGAAAACCTTCAGCATCAGCACTATCTACTTTGAATGAATGTTACTGGTGTTCCTCGGTTTGGCTCACCTGACTGGAAAAAAAAGAATTTTTACTAATTTGTATTGCATAGAGCAGATCTTCTTGAGATAAGTGAGCAGATGCAACTTTCAGACTGTACGCCTTAAATTTTGATGCGTTCAGCATAGTTATCTGGATCTGCCTTTAGTTTTTCACGATATTTACGCATACGTTCAGCAGAAGTGGTCTTACACTTATTGATGCAGAATTTTAGAATGGCAAAGAGGACATAGCTACTCAGTCACACATAAAGTATTTAACTGGATCTGCTGTCTAGCCACTTCATACTCGGAAAATACATAGTGTAACAGAATGAGAAGTTTGATTTTAGGATTCCGTGTTTGTTAGCTGGGCACAGTCGACAAAGGAAGCTTTACTCAGTTACATTACATTGTTTTACAGTCTCTTTTATCTTTACCCATCTTCAATCAAGCAACATACTCATATTTGGACTGTAATACAGTTCCATATAGGCACCTTACTTTGGACTTTAGGGGCTTTGCAACGGTGACACATTGCCGTTGCATCGGTGACACGTTGCAACAGTGACGGAAAATCAGGCAAAATATACGGGATAGCAAAAAATTAGAATAGTATTTTTGTTAATATCACAAAGTTAATTTAGAATCTCAAAAATAATGTTTTTAAATTAAATAGCAAGAGTGCCAGGTTAACTTTTTCATGTTTTTTGTCACCGTTGCAACAAGGGGTAAGCCTTCAAATAAAGGCCTGCATTAGGAAAGCCGTACTATTTTCATGACTTTTAATGGTTATAAAAAATATGCACCACAAGGAGCCGGCTAATATGAATTTTGGCTGTTCAAACAACTCCTTGTGATTCTATATGCGTTTCAACCTTTCTCACATTTTGAGCTCGAAATGGCGTCCACATTGTTGTGCATCTGACAGTAATTTTCCCCATCAATACAGTGTGGTATGTGTTGATAAATTGTGGAACTATACAATTTCAGATGTTCTCTAACAGATTTTAGAAGAAAATATGTGAAAATCTCATTTTGAAAATTTATCACAAATTTCATTTATTTATGGACAGACCCAGGTCTAATTTCTAGTAAAGCTTTAGTAGTGAGGAATAATTACTTAGAGAACCAATTTAGCCTATATTTTTTTGGCGCTCAAACTTATTCTATATCTGTTTATGAAAAGCTCAGTTTAATGTATCACAGCGTGAAAAATTCCAGCTGTCTTGTGCTACTTTGATTTACTTGACTATACATATCTAGTATCCAATTATTTTGAGCAGTAATTTTACACCTTAAACGTCCCGAAATTGTATATCTAGGTAGTCATTTTCTAATTTTTTTCCGGGGGAGACCCCCGAACCCCCCTTGCGGGAGGGCGCTGCACCCCTCCCGCTCTCGCGCTCAGACAGGCCGATGGCCTGCATAAACACCCGACTTCTAGCCACCCCAAAAATTTTTCAAAAGTTACGCGCCTGTACAGTGATGCTGTTTACTTGCATTAGTACAACAGTACTGTGATGGACTTTATACATTACTGTTGTCTACTGCATGGATTGCACACAGCAATATAAATTATATGCTAAGTAAACACAGACTAGTATCTTATCTATTCAAGGACATGAAGTATGGAGTGGCATATAGTTTTAGGACAGGTGCACTAACTTATTATGCAGTAAAGTGACAATATACACCCTGTGTATACATGAGTATAGGGAGCAGGTATAGAATGCACACCCTGTGTATACATGGGAGTAGTATAGTCAGTGCACTTCTAGACAGACACGCACTCATTGACCCCTGTTTTCAACCAATCACAAGCCGGTATTTCCGATTTCAACCAATCACAGAAGAGCACAAAAATTTTGCACACGACCTTGCCAAGGTCACCCCAAAATCCCCCCTTCTGATTGGTCGAAAAAACATTTGCACACTTGACCCCGAACCCGGCCACGACCCCTTCCCTTCCTCCTTCCCACCCTCCTCCCCTCCCCCTCCCCCACCTCCCACTCCTCCCTCCTCCCCGCCACCGCCCTCGTCCCGTCCGCGCCACCGCCGTCGCCGCCGCCGCCACCGCCGCCCTCACCACCGCCGCCGCCGCCGCCACCACCACCGCCCTCACCACCGTCGCCGCCACCGCCGCCGCCGCCACCACCGCCACCACCACCACCGCCGCCACCACCACCACCCCCCCCGCCGCCGCCGCCGCCACCACCACCACCACCGCCGCCGCCGCCGCCGCCGCCGCCATCACCGTCATCACCGCCACCCCTCCTCCGCCGCCGCCCACCCTCCCCACCCCGCAACCCCCACTCACCCGAACGACCAATCGTTTGAGGCGGTCAAGCCGCGTCCGCCCACGTTGCGTGCGGCGCCGACCGTACACGTGGAGGCGACGCCGGTGCCCCGTATCCACCGGGCCAAGCGACTAGGCAGCGGCCCGCCGCCCATTCCGAGTTCCACTGGGGTGGGACTATAAAAGATAAGTTTGACTGATGATAGTATTAATACAAAGAAGACTTAGTCATAGCAAACATGTCTTTTCTCACCAAAGGAGCAGCGGGGAGATATGTACTTTTAAAGGAAGTCCTCCCGAAGTCTGTATGGGAATATATGATCAAAAGTAATATCGAAGAAACGAATAGTCCATGGATGTGGTATTGGGTTGACAGACTCGCTCATAATTCCTTAGTGGTAGAGCTTGCCATCTATTTTAGAACACTTTCACTCTCTATGAATATCCCTTTTAAGATAGGAGAGGAAAAGTTGAGGAAAATGGCACTTTGTTATGAAGACTTAACAGGAGCTAGGTCAAGATTTTCATCTATGGTAGAAACAAAAAACGCATCCGTTTCTTCTCCCTTACTCCTTCTTAGGAATGCAGAGTTGTCAACCTGGTGTAGAGTGGAGGTTGAGAAGATTATTGAAGATAGAAACTGGGATGAAACTGGTGTGGGAGCGGAGGCCACTTTTAACACTCACTTCTTACTATATCTGGATAATGAACCTGGTGGGGAAGGTTCAAAGAATGAACTCTATCATAGAGTATTGAACATATTAAAGGATGGGGCAAGAAGATGTCGCTTTGAGGATGGGAAGGAGAAATCGCGAGCGAAGAGGAGTTACAATGAAGAAAGCATCCCTGGTTTAATTCTTAGTAGAGGTAATACGCTATATGCAGGGCGATTGTTTGGAGAACTAGATCCATCCAAAAATGGGTTAGAGGTGATAAGAAGTCCTTCACCAGGAGATGCTAGATTAGAGGTGAGAGAGACTTCTACAGGAGAGACTAACCAGGTTATGATAGAAGAGGTTGAAATGTGTGACATTGGAGAACTAGATTCATCCAAAAACGGGTTAGAGGAGATAAGAAGCCCTTCACCAGGAGAAGCTAGGGTGGAAGTGAGAGAGACTTCTACAGGAGAGAATAAGCAGATTATGATAGAAGAGCAAACTCATGTAGAAACTAAAGAAGAGGTTGAAATGTGTGACAAAAGGGAACAAGAGATTAGAAAGATAGAACAAGAATTGGCACTAAAGAAAGTGGAATTGGCGGGAGCACTGGGGTGGAAAGAAGCACTAGAGATGCAACAGAGAATTGATGCAAGAAAAGAGAGAAGAACAAATCGCATTGCCTTCTTAGAAAAAAAGTTAACAGAGGAAAGAATGGAAAAAGAGAGGTTAATGATGGAAATCGAGCGTTTGCAAAAAGAAGAAGAAGAAGAAAAAATGGATAGTGTATCAATTATTGATCACATAATTCCCCACCTGGCTAACAAACTAGATGATAATGATGCAAAAGCAGAAGGGGAAGATAGTAAACTGCCACAGTGGGTTCCAACAGGAGAAAGTAATGATGAATAAAAGTGTATAGATTCCAATCGTTCTCTCAAACAAGGGCAAGATGTCAAAGCAAGAGGTAGTATGTAGAAATGAGAATTATGAAGATGTGGCTGATGGTCTCTTAGATGAAGTGGTAGCTATCTCTGCTGAAGAGGGAAGGGAGCAAATAGGAGAGAGAAGCAACAAAAGAAAGAAGTTCACATTCTACATAATCATAATACTATTTATACTTTCTTGCTCATCTTTATCACCATCAGTTTACACATATCTAAGTGATAGGGAACCACCCAATGGCAAAGACAAAGGAGTACTTAAGCAAGGACACTTTTTAAAAACAAACACAACTCTATTAGCTACTCAACTGGATCAGCATGCGTCCACACCAAGAAATCGATCTTCGCTTGCAGAGTCCCTTCACAGCTCTAGTCTGTGGTCCAACAGGGAGTGGAAAAACGGAACTACTATTTAGTCTTATTAGGAGAGTTGATGAAATTGCTTCACCCACTCCTGTTGAAATCATTTACTGCTATGGAGTTTGGCAACGCCGCTTTGAGGATTACAAGGATAAAGTAAGGTTTCATTCAGGACTCATTGATGTAGAAATGGATATAGAGCGTGATGGGAAGAATCGCTGGCTCATCATTGATGACTTGATGGGTGAAGTCGGGGGGAAAGAGACTACTAATGCAATCTTTACAAAGTTCAGTCACCACCTGAACATAAGCGTCTTTTTCTTACTACAGAACCTTTTCCCGAAAGATAATAGAACAGTGTCAATAAACTCGCAGTACTTTTTCTTGTTCAAGAACCCCAGAGACGGAATGTCTGTTACCAATCTTGCAAAGCAGGCTTTTCCTCAGAGTACAAGAGCTGTTCAAGAAGCTTTTAGTGATGCTACACGTAAGCCACACTCTTTTCTATTCTTGAATCTTCGCCAGGAAACCCCGGAGTGGGCTAGACTGATCGGTAATTTTGCTTCTGAGCACTCTCCCATGACTGTATATATCCCGAATACCCTGGAATATAAGTAGCATTCACATCTCTACTCTCTCCATAAACTGTCTTGGACTCGAAGAGAGCGCATCCATCATCAAGCATGAGATACATTAATTCACCCGAGTATTCTCCAAGGTTGAGGAGGAATGCCTTGAGTATATATGCACTGACGAAAGCATCTGCAACCATCAGAGATTCAACCATTGCTGAGGCTAACAAAGACCTTATACTCGCTCTTGTTGAGTGTGCTAGAAATGTATTATTAGGTAATGTTCATCTAACTACCGCTCAGTTGAACTCTCTACGTCGACATAGAAGGGCCATTGAGGATCTCACCAACTCTCGTACTAGTGTGAGGCAGAAAAAGTTAATCCTACAACGTGGCGGATTTTTAGGTCTTCTTTTGAAGCCATTGGCAAGTTTACTCGGAGGTGTGCTTGGTGGATTAGGCGGTGGACGAAGGTGAAATGAGTCTCAAGTTTTCTAAAAAGTATCTTCTTATGGATAAACATACATATGAATCAATGAATAGTAGAAACAACAAAAAAGAAGGAGAGCATCTACCCTCACTCTCTACAAATGGGGATCTACTCCTGGCAGAAAAAAGCAGAAAAGATGTAATATCTAACCTCAAAAACTCTGATACAGACATCTACTCTCAGCTAGAGCAACATGCTCATAAAATGAATAAGTTCCTAAAAGAGTTGGAGAGATCACGCCATCCGCAGCAGGAGTTGTATAATACATTAGAGGGAATTAACACTAGGTTTAATGAAATGCATACATGGAGACAAAGAGAAGAAGAAGCACAAGAGCGAGGGCGAGAGAAAAAAAGAGATGATGAAAAGAGGCGAAGTGGCTCAAGGTCACCACTACCACACCCATATAGGAGAGAAACAAAACCAGAGAGGTCAGAAGCTGGCGCACGTTGGAGTGGGAAGGGTGAAAATAGAAGTCCTATCAAAACTAGGTCTAGGCGAAAGCTTCCTAAAACCCCTCTTGCAAGCAATAGTAAAACAGAAAGATGGATGATATAGATGAAGGTCTACGTGATATTTACTTCTCCCCTCCTCAACCACCGTCTTTTGGAGGAAAGAGAAAGTTAGTTTTAGCTTCTCCTCCTGGTATTAATGAGAATGATGTTGAGAAGTGGTTGAGAAGTCAAGACGCATACACTCTTCATCGCCCGATTAGAATGAAGTTTACAAGGAGAAAAACGTTTGTGAGTGGGATTGGTGAACAACTCCAGGCAGATCTCGTGGATGTGCGTGCGCACAAGGACTCAAATGATGGAGTAACATTTTTGCTCACCTGCATAGATGCCTTCTCACGGAAAGCATGGGTCTTTCCTCTTCATTCCAAGTCTGGTCTGGAAGTGTCCAATGCACTCATCTCTCTATTCGAAAATGAAAGCTTTAGACAAATACAAACTGATAAAGGTAAGGAGTTCCTAAACAGAAGGGTGAGTGAAGTGCTAAAGAAGTATGGAGTTAGCCATTTCACCTCTGAGAATGAGATCATCAAGGCTGCTCTTGTTGAACGCTTTAATAGAACATTGAGAGGGAAAATTCATCGTCTACTCACTTATAGAGGGGATGGACGCTACTTAGAAGATGTAGAAGACCTAGTCCAAGGATATAACAACAGTTTTAATAGGTCAATTGGAATGAAACCTATTGAGGTTGATTACGATAATCAAGAAGAGGTTTGGGTTCGGTTAAATGAGTTCTCACCTAAACGATGGTTAAAGAAAACAAGAGTAAAATACTCACCAGGTGATCATGTTCGGATTTCGATGGCTCGTAGTAGCTTTGAGCGAGGGTTCACACCAAACTGGTCAACCGAGATATTCACCATAAAAGCAGTCAAGGCACATACCTCACCTCCTGTCTATACACTGGAAGACCTAAACAAAGAAGGAGTAGATGGAACATTCTATGCACAAGAATTGCAACATGTTAACCTACCTGAAATCTTTAGAGTTGAGAAAGTCATACGTAAACGGAGAAGGAGAGGAAAAGAAGAGAGTTTCGTGAAATGGAGTGGTTATCCCTCTTCATTTAATAGTTGGATAGATTCTAGTCAGTTTGTGTAAGACCAAAGGTAGTATAAATTCGATATGTAAGTTCAGTTTTGCTCACTCTCAAAGATGGCCTTCAATGTCACACTTACCTCAAATGTACGCATCGGTGGGAGTGACACAAACACCAATGCTCACTTCATTACGAAGCTAGCCAAGACATTGAAGCTTCACTCATCACAGTGGGAGGTTGGGTTACTTGACATTCAGTACCCTGCATCCTGGAGAAATGTGGAAGATGGCTATGTAGTGGTTACGAATACAAAAGATGGAGTCAAACGAAAATGTGAAATCAGGAGTGGAAGGTATGCTTCCATGGGTGAACTTTTGAGTGAGATCAATAGAATACTAATAAACTACGACTTAGAAAAAGTAGTGAGCTTTTACTATGATAGTCTACGGAATGAAACCTTCCTCATGTTGAGAGAACAGGAACACTCTGTCATGATGTCACGTGATGTTGCGTGGGTGTTGGGATTCGAACCTGATGTAGAATATGCTGCGGAAATCAACAGGAGTCAAAACCCTCCAGACATCAATGCTGGTTTCACATCCCTCTATGTCTACTCCTCCGTAGTCTCACCAAGACATGTTGGAGATAGTCTAGTCCCCCTACTTCGCACAGTTCCTATAACAGAGAGTGAAAGAAATAGCACCGTTTTCTTTGAGTTTTCGAATGTTCAATACTCTCCAGTGTCTAATACAAGCACAGACCTCATCGAGGTAGATATAAGACGTGATGATGGAGAAAGGGTCTCATTTCGCAGTGGAAAGGTTGTGCTGACGGTTCGTTTCAGACCGCGTGGAGAGAAATAACATGGCCCCTCGCATAGTTCCATATTTTCCTGATGAGTCAGGTGAGATGTATGAAGACTATTATGCAAACCAGGTGGGAGAGGGAATGAGTGTGTACAGGGGAAAACCTATTATGACGGGTAATGGGATCGGCTCACTCTTTTCTGGACTGGCCCGAGGGGTCCTTCCCATGCTAAAGAATGGTGCCAAAACTATTGGGAAAAAGCTATTGACTACTGGAGCTTCGGTTCTGGGAGATGTAATCAAGGGAGAGAACTTCAAATCCTCTGCAGCAAAACGTTTTCGTGAAGCTGGTGGGGATCTTCTAGGTGATGTAGAAGATGAATTACGTGAACCACCTGCCAAACGTGCACGAGTTAGTCAAAAGTCTACAAAGAAAAAGCGTAAAGGAAGAAAAACAGTTTTTGACTAAATGAAAGATAAATATATAATCCACACCTAGACTCACCACTCCCCACTCTTAGACAAGCGACTGTAGGAGCAAGTACTAGATGGAACAACTCTCACACTATCGAACATGTCCGTCACACATCGAGCCATCTCTCTCTCCAAGGTTTCTGAAGACTCTCCAGACACGGTTGACTCCAGTTTTGACTTATTTGCCACTCCGCCAACTCATACTAGCGTGCTCAGAGGTGAGTGGGTACCTTTGGCTCCTGTTACGGACTCCCCTGATGGCACTATTGAATTTAACATCCCGCCCGCAGACGAACTCTACACAGATCTATCAAGGTCTTACTTACACACCACAGTAAAGGTGAGCAAGGCTGATGGAAGCGTACTACCTGCGGAAGAACAACTAAAGGTTGTTCCAGGGGACAATTTTATGCACAGTCTCTTTTCTTCTGCCACTGTTCAACTGGCCGGGCAAGATGTTGAGTATGAACCAAACTATGGACATAGAGCTTATGTCGAGAATCTCCTAAACTATGGTAAAGATGCTAAGAGCACATATATGAAAGTTGGGAGTGGGTGGATGGAGGATGAAGGAACTGGAGAAGACTATGATGGTATACCTCCCGAAGTGGTTGAAAAAAGAAAGAAACTTATAGCCACAAGTAAAGAGATGAGCTTCTATGGGAGACCTAGGTTGAGTATGTTTTCTCAAGGAAGACTTATTCCACCAGGAGTTCGCTCTCGCCTTACTCTACAACGTGCTATTCCACAAATGGCCCTCTTAGCAGAAACAGACAACCCTGCAGGAGGGGCGAAGATTTCTATAACTAAGACAGAATTGTGGATTCGACGTGTACAAGCCAATCCGGCCTTACAAAAAGCACAAATGGATGTTTGGGTTGTGCAACAAGAGTCTATAAAACTACCAATTGACCGAATAAAAACTCATTTCCATGTCATCCCTGCTGGACACCAGTCAGTGAGAGTAAACTTTGATCAAGCGGGACAGAAGCCAAACAGAGTCTTTGTCGGACTAGTCAACCATACTGCAAAGAGTGGAACGTATAAGCAAAATCCCTTCAAATTTGGACATAACAATCTAAGTTCATTAGAATTACTAATTGATGGAACACCGGTGACCCGAAGATATGAACCAAATTTTGCAAGTGGAAAGTTTGCTCGTGAATTCATGAATTTGTTCACTGTCACAAATACATCCGATGCTGACACAGGGAATGAGATCTCCCCTAGCAAATACAAGTCCTGCGCTGCTCTCTACGCCTTTGACATTTCAGGAGATTTGTGTGATGACAACTTTCACTTGTTATCAAATGGGAGTCTATCTATTAATCTAGCATTTGCTAATCAAACTCAAAATACACTTGGACTGTTTGTATACGAAGAAAAAGATGACATTATCTACTTGAATGCAAATCACGAAGTATCTATGGTAGCCGGGATGATGTAAAAAAAAATGGATACATTCTCAATCTCGAATATTCTATCTGATGATAAACTCTCATCAACCTCCTTTAGAGGGGTTATGCCAAGGGATCACTTCTTAGACTCCTTCTCCCCATCTGGATCTTTTGTTTTCAACACTCAAACAAGTGAGAAAAGTGGCGAGCATTGGATCTCTGTTTTTTCGAATGGAAAAGAAATAGAGTATTTCGACTCCTATGGTCTCCCCCCTTCTATTTATCCTGATGTGGGTAAGATGTTACAACAATGGGGAATACCAATAGTATGGAATGGAGAGTGTCTACAAGAAGAGAGTACTAACGTGTGTGGAGACTACTGCATCTTGTTCTGTCTCCTTCGAGCTCGAGGGTGGAGTATGGAGGGAATAATTACACGGCTAAGCAGAGTAGAAGGAAGAGTTCGAGATCATTCTATAAGAGCTCTATTACAACGTTTATACTATAATAAAAGAAATAATACTTTCCCACTCACAACGCATGTAAACAATATTATGCTTTTTTCACCTTTTCACTTTGACTAGAGAGAAATACTTCACCTTACTTATAATTCGTTTTTATACTACTATAACTAAAAAAAAAAAAAAAAAAAAAAGAGACCAATAGTTTTTATCTTACCTGCATTCTTTTTTTTTTTCTTTGCTTTTTAGATTTCTGCTTGATTCTTGATTCTTTTATTTTTTCTCTATTTATCTTCGTAATAAAACAATACTACTGAAGAAAGCTGCATCTTTTCTATCTTGGAATAATACTCATCCATGGGTTGTTGTGGTCTCGCCCCTATCCGAGGCCCGCTCCGGGGAGGACGGAGAGTCCACCATGTTAGAAAGATCCTTTCGGGCAGGACTCCCCACTCCTATTATTTTCCCCTTCTTCCGTGCCTCTTTTAACGCATCCACCTCTTCTTTCCTCTTCTGACTGCACTCTTCTTCCTCAATAATTCCATCCATTTGTGAGTCCGTTAAGCCCGCAAATAACTCTTCTTGGTTTTGTACTATGTTGTCAGTATCCATTGATAATGTACTATTGTAGTAGTGTAGCTGTACAGTAGTGATGTGGTGAACTTTGAATGCTGAGACTGTGATCCCACTCTCCCTTTATACAACTGCTCATTTCTTGACTCCTCCCTTTTTTTATCCAATCCCAATGTGACCCGATGTGAATCCGAAGCCTCCCGATGCATCCCGATGTGAATCCGAAGCCTTCCGATGCATCCCGATGTGATTCCGAAGCTTCCCGATGCATCCCGATGTGAATCCGAAGCTTCCCGATGCATCCCGATGTGAATCCGAAGCTTCCCGATGCATCCCGATGTGATTCCGAAGCTTCCCGATGCATCCCGATGTGATTCCGAAGCTTCCCGATGCATCCCGATGTGAATCCGAAGCTTCCCGATGCATCCCGATGTGATTCCGAAGCTTCCCGATGCATCCCGATGTGATTCCGAAGCTTCCCGATGCATCCCGATGTGATTCCGAAGCTTCCCGATGCATCCCGATGTGATTCCGAAGCTTCCCGATGCATCCCGATGCATCCCGATGTGAATTGACACATCGGGATGCATCGGGAAGCTTCGGGATGCATCGGGATGCATCGGGAAGCTTCGGAATCACATCGGGAAGCTTCGGATTCACATCGGGATGCATCGGGAAGCTTCGGAATCACATCGGGATGCATCGGGAAGCTTCGGAATCACATCGGGATGCATCGGGAGGCTTCGGATTCACATCGGGGTGCATCGGGAGGCTTCGGATTCACATCGGGGTGCATCGGGAGGCTTCGGATTCACATCGGGGTGCATCGGGAGGCTTCGGATTCACATCGGGGTGCATCGGGAGGCTTCGGATTCACATCGGGAGGCTTCGGATTCACATCGGGGTGGGGAAATGGTTAGACTCCGCCCACTGAATACTACTATTTAAGGTATAAGTTTCTCACTCTAGCAGTATGAACAATCAGCCTCTAGTCAACAGAGTGAGAGTAAACAGAGACAGCTACCTACTAGTCAGTGCCTGATCAGAGATGTCAACAAGTAGAACATAAGGTTAGTGTTAAATGGAGTAATTGGCAGCAATTGTGAAGTGTTTATTGTATAAAATGCTATCAAGCTAAAAAATAACTCACACCCTACTACTATATATTTTTATAGGGAGGCTAAACAATTTAATATATTACATTATAGTCCCACCCCAGTGGAACTCGGAATGGGCGGCGGGCCGCTGCCTAGTCGCTTGGCCCGGTGGATACGGGGCACCGGCGTCGCCTCCACGTGTACGGTCGGCGCCGCACGCAACGTGGGCGGACGCGGCTTGACCGCCTCAAACGATTGGTCGTTCGGGTGAGTGGGGGTTGCGGGGTGGGGAGGGTGGGCGGCGGCGGAGGAGGGGTGGCGGTGATGACGGTGATGGCGGCGGCGGCGGCGGCGGCGGCGGTGGTGGTGGTGGTGGCGGCGGCGGCGGCGGTGGCGGTGGTGGTGGTGGCGGCGGTGGTGGTGGTGGCGGTGGTGGCGGCGGCGGCGGTGGCGGCGACGGTGGTGAGGGCGGTGGTGGTGGCGGCGGCGGCGGCGGTGGTGAGGGCGGCGGTGGCGGCGGCGGCGACGGCGGTGGCGCGGACGGGACGAGGGCGGTGGCGGGGAGGAGGGAGGAGTGGGAGGTGGGGGAGGGGGAGGGGAGGAGGGTGGGAAGGAGGAAGGGAAGGGGTCGTGGCCGGGTTCGGGGTCAAGTGTGCAAATGTTTTTTCGACCAATCAGAAGGGGGGATTTTGGGGTGACCTTGGCAAGGTCGTGTGCAAAATTTTTGTGCTCTTCTGTGATTGGTTGAAATCGGAAATACCGGCTTGTGATTGGTTGAAAACAGGGGTCAATGAGTGCGTGTCTGTCTAGAAGTGCACTGACTATACTACTCATGGGTATAGGGAGCAGGTATAGAATATACACCCTGTGTATACATGGGTATAGGGAGCAGGTATAGAATGTTAGTTTAGCATGGTGGGGAATGCCAAGTAATAGCTGAACATTTAAGGTAGCCAATCACAGGAAGGGCTCAAGACACAATGTGTTGCAGTGTATGCTGACTTCTCTTTCTAAAACAGACAACATGACCTGCATCTATCCCCCAGTTTCCATTTGACATAATTTCTGACCCCTACAGTGTGAGATATGGCAAACAAAGAAGAACATAGTTCAGTTAAAGTACCATTGTACTGTTACTGGTACTATTGTACTGTTACTGGTACCATTGTACTGTTACTGGTACTATTGTACTGTTACTGGTACCATTGTACTGTTACTGGTACTATTGTACTGTTACTATTGTACTGTTACTGGTACCATTGTGCTGTTGCTGGTACTATTGTGCTGTTGCTGGTACCATTGTACTGTTACTGGTACTATTGTACTGTTACTGGTACTATTGTACTGTTACTGGTACTATTGTACTGTTACTGGTACTATTGTACTGTTACTGGTACCATTGTGCTGTTGCTGGTACTATTGTGCTGTTGCTGGTACTATTGTACTGTTACTGGTACCATTGTACTGTTACTGGTACTATTGTACTGTTACTGGTACTATTGTACTGTTGCTGGTACTATTGTACTGTTACTGGTACCATTGTACTGTTACTGGTACTATTGTACTGTTACTGGTACCATTGTACTGTTACTGGTACCATTGTGCTGTTGCTGGTACTATTGCACTGTTACTGGTACTATTGTACTGTTACTGGTACCATTGTACTGTTACTGGTACTATTGTACTGTTACTGGTACCATTACTGGTGATTTGGTCGTACTAACATCCAATATACCAATCATCTGTTCACCATCTCACTTGTAAACTTGGGACATGGGATTATTCAATAATTATTCTACAGGCTTGCTCTTATAATTAAATATACTTTAATACTTTATACACACACGCTGAAGGTTCAGGGTTCGAATCTCGCTGATGTCTACTGACTACTGGGTCATTGTACCACAGGTGTGCTCCGACATGCCTACAAACTGAGAGTAAAAAACTTGGCGCAGCCATTGCAGCCTTGTATGTGTACCACCAATTCCATCGTCAGTGCCTGTCATTGAGTGATGCTGTATGGTAATTTTAACTCTGTTATTGTTAGTGTAGTGCTTCACAGCTGATTCAACACTAACTGATGCATCATAAATAAGCTACTCCCAATCAATAACATTTTGTAACTCATCTATGCAACTACTTCCTCATACCATTCTACTAAACAATGTACTACATATTGCTACAGTTTTCATCATATGCAAACTACATGTAAGTGAATTCTATTAGTGAAATATTCTGTGTATATTATGGTACATCTCAACTCTGTGTGAGTTAACACCTGACTGCATGTCAGTTCTACATGATAGCCTAATGAACCTGATATCAATAGGGAGGCACATGAGGACGTGACTTGCACCTCATGGCCAAAGTACATGTACATGTAAGCCAATCAAAACACTATACTAGTTGATGGTGCATTGGGCGAAGGGATTCCACTTTTGACAGAACAAGGAGTGATTGAATTTCAGTTTGACAAAACATCTTAAATTCTACATGTACTATCCTATCCAACTAGAGTGGAGTAGACCAATAACTCTCTACTTTACAACTAAATGTGTGGCCAGATGTGTGAGGTACATAGATATGTGGACACAGTACTGCAACAAAGTGAAAAAAATCCATACAAATGAGAGCCAGCATACTATCAATACCAACCATTACATCTAACACATTGAGATTAACCAATTAGATGACTCCTGTACATAGAGAAACCAATTAGATGAATTGTAGACTGAGATCAGCCAATTAGATGACTCATGTACTCTACTTACTTTGTCTCACGTGAAATACTTCAGCAAACCGAGTGCAAGTTAGGGAGGAGTAGAAGGCATGCTTGTGTGGTCTACCTCCCTACAAATATACATGTACATTTTAGTACACAAGTGGGATAAGTCCCACCCCCCCCCCTCCTCCGCATCGAACATGAATATTTCACTCAAATACTATCAATAATAGTATTTACTATTTATAGCTGCATCTTTGAACTCGCTATTAAACAAAGAAAGAAGCAGAAGGACAAAGCATATGATGCAAACCATGTGACAATCCACTGTATGTTTATATATAGGCTAGAAGGAGATGCGTGTATGACAATGCTCGATTCACCATGTATTTATCATCTTTAATCTACTGAGTTCACTGGCCAAGACTAGGAATTCGATTGTCACAGAATAAAAATATGTTTAGTATATTACAGCTCACTAGGTAGTACCTGTAGTATGAATCTAACCAAGTAGTAACCTTCCTACTACCCATTCACTCTCCTAGAAGACACACTCTCACCTAGTAGATAATACACTCCCACAAATTCACTCACCTAGAGGACACACTCTTGCCTATTTGCTAACCTAGCAGATACACTCCCACCTATACACTCACCTAGAGAAAGCAGTCACACCTATTCACTCACCTTGAGGAAACACTCCCACCAATAAACTCACCTAGAGGTAGCACTCTGACCTGATGACTTACCTGATAGTAACGCTCCCACCCGTTCACTGTCTCCACCCTCACTCTAGCTGACACTGCGTGCGAGTACATAGACAGGAAGTGACGGCTCAATGACAGAGCGAACTCTTCCGGGCAGCCCATCTATAAAGGCAATCACCGCATGCAAATAATTAATTGCGTACTAACAAAGAGCAGTATTAAAATAGTAATGGATGTTAAACATGATTGTGAAGTAAACAATCAAATGAGTGTACAAAGTATCTACTCCCGAGTCATTACATGTACTATGAAAATAAACGCGTAGTACTCAAAATATCTACAATAAACCAGAGTCATTACTATGCTAACAAGAGCATAGCATGAGTACTCAATTTAATATGCATGGTGGAAAAGGTGGTCCCACAACTCACCCCATACTTCTGAGCAACCACATAGACTGTGTTCTTCTGTGTATCTGTTGGGATAACCAAGGAGTTATCTCCCCGGATATAGTCCTTGTGGTCATTCAAGTGCAGTAGTGTGCTTACTGCAAGTATAATAGGCGGTTACTAATTATATACCTGTACGTTGTAGGTAGGCAGGTATCAATGGTACACTAGCACATGTATACTAAATGCCACTAACTTGAAAAATGTGCATGGAGACAATTGTATAACATATGTCACCCAGGCTAATGTTGACGACCTAAACACTGCAATTAATAGTCATTAGTTTGAATATCGCCAGTTCATCTCATCTGTAATGCACTGTGTTCATCCACAAAGCAGAATTGATTGTTTTATAGTTTGCTAGTCCTAAACACCTCAAAGATCTTAATGCAGTCATAACCTACACAAATCTCCAGCCTGTGCAAACATCAACTCAGGGACATAATAGAAAGCAACATTGCGTTCTTTAAGAAATTGTAAGGGCATGATTGGGATAGGTGTGTAATATGGGCGAAATCACTTGCAGTCCGAATTTCTATGCTTCTGTGATATGGCTCTGCAATGTTGGATGCACTCACTTGCACCCTTGAAGTGTCATCACCCAATGCAATGTATTACAACAGAACATCCTATTGAGTGGCTGGGCTGGAGTAAAGATTTACTGAAATATTTAGGCTACTAGTTTGTCTAACCTTCATACTCTGTGATACTATGCCAGTCTCCTTCCCTTCGAACGTAGAGAATCTTCACTCCCGTCTTGCCATAAGAAGAGGCGGATATAGTCACCTGGTTGTCTGCTAACATGGAGGCCATAATTCACTGAGATCGATAGAGGCGACAGGAACCCTGTAACCAATCAACTTTCGTGACTAGACAGACAGCAACAAATTTAAGACCTTCCTCATGTTGGGACATAAAATACCACTGACTGTCTAAATTGAATGATGAAAATTTTCGTATTACATAGGTCACCACTACTTCAATACTGCTATAATTTACTCCCTAAATTTTCCAGGGTGAACATAGACAATGGCATAACTCCAACTGAAATTGTCTGCATTAAACGTATCAATGTGTTATTCAGCCTATGCATATATTATAAGCATCTTAGTTAGTGTGATTGGGTTAACTTTTAAAGGTCCACCTCTTTTATATTATCTAAAAAATAATCGACACCAAATAATGCAGTAGATGTTTATAAATATATACTTGCATTATTTGGTTTAATTAGATTGCATTGAATTGAGTATATAAATATGGTCTTCAACCAATTTACATAATATTGTAATGGTACAGGACATTCGTATATGACTCCAGCTATCGGAATAAACCCTACAGCACCCTAAGTGCCTAGTAGTTGTCACAGCACTACTCAACTAACACGCGTACTCTCATAACTAGCTGTTTGTATGCTTGTACTCAACTGCATTGCATGTCTAAATCATTCATTTACTGTCTATATACGTGTATCTATGTGTTTATACTCACTCTATTTAACTACATACTGATGTACATTCATGTATGAAAATTACTAAGTCTATTAGTTTCTTTTATACCCATGTAAAGAAGCCCGACCTTTCGGAATCACTTGATATTCATTTTGTACATGAATTACATGATTATAAGCAACTTTTGTATAACCCGACTTATTTTGGGTCGGGCGTCGGGCTTCCGGTCGCCATGTTGTTGCACAACTTCCGGACGACCCTATGTCGTCTTTTCCCGACACTACGTCGGTCGGAAGTCCTTATACTATATAAAGGGCATTGTTTCACCGTTCATTGTCTCAGTCTTCACTTGGCTTTCAATAAAGACACATCTATACTTGATACAGAGACTTTCACTTCCTTTTGTCAGGTCATTCGCGTAGCGAGCCGCCTACTAGGTCGGATCACTCTCTTTCAACGTATAGTCTGAAGGTCAGACTCAGGACCAGATGGGTCGTCTCTGGTAGTTATTGGGCTACTGACACCGCTCGATATTTCATGTAATGAGAAGGCCTAGCACCACTCATAGGCACTTCAGTTTTGGGTCGGTAGTCGTCCAAGGACGACCGCACGAAATAACTTTAGCGAACTTTGCGTGTTGCAAACTCGCAAAAAATATCACTCTCTAATAAAATCTTCTTCCTAACTATAATATAAAGAAATTTTTATTGAAACAGAAAGGTTTTTACGATTTAAGGTTTACATAATAAACAAAGGTTTTCATATAAAACTGGAGAATTTGTATAGCTACATGTAAGTTAAAATCAAATGAAGGTTTTAACATTGTGTTATTTCAACTCAGAAATACCACAGCAAAAATTGCAGAAAAAGTTTCTTAGTTTTTATTAAGTAGTATAATGTGAGTTATCTCTCTCGACCGTTTAAAAAGTAAGAATTTGTTGTATTAATAAACATCTAAACTCAATAAATTTGTTTGTTTAATAGATAAAATGCAAGAACAATTTTAAAAATAAGTAGCACGTATTTTAATGGATAAAATACTAATAACATTTAATAAACTTAAAATTTTGTAGGTAGGCCTACACACTAACTCTGAACAAAGTATTTTTATATATAAGTTGGATGTTCATGCGGGCTCGAGCACGGAGCGGGTGCCGGAGGGGCGCAGCGCCCTCCAACGAAAAAAGATTGGAAAGGCACTACCTGGATATGCAATTTTGGGACGCTTATGGTGTAAAATTACTGCTCAAATAATAAGATATTAGGTGTAGTAGTAGTAGTATTTCTATCAAAGTAGCAAATACTAAAACAGTTGACATTTTTACGCTGTGATACATTTGGATAAATTAAACTGCGATTTTTAGAAACAGATATAGAACGAGTCTGACCACCGAAAAAATATAGGCTAAACTGATTGTCTTATATTATAGTAGTAGTACAGTCAGTGCACTTCTATACACGCACTCATTGACCCCTGTTTTCAACCAATCACAAGCCGGTATTTCCGATTTCAACCAATCACAGAAGAGCACAAAAGTTCTGCACGCGACCTTGCCAAGGTCACCCCAAAATCCCCCCTTCTGATTGGTCGAAAAAACATTTGCACACTTGACCCCAAACCCGGTCACGACCCCTTCCCTCCCTCCTTCCCTCCCCCACTCCTCCCCCGCCCTCGTCCCGTCCGCACCACCGCCACCACCACCCTCACCACCGCCTCCACCACCACCACCCTCACCACCGCCTCCACCACCACCGCCGCCGCCACCACCACCACCGCCACCACCACCGCCGCTGCCATCACCGCCGCCATCACCGTCATCACCGTCATCACCGCCACCCCTCCTCCACCGCCGCCCACCCTCCCCCGCAACCCCCACTCACCCGAACGACCGATCGTTTGAGGCGGTCAAGCCGCGTCCGCCTACGTTGCGTGCGGCGCCGACCGTACACGTGGAGGCGACGCCAGTGCCCCGTATCCACCGGGCCAAGCGACTAGGCAGCGGCCCGCCGCCCATCCCGAGTTCCACTGGGGTGGGACTATAAAAGATAAGTTTGTCTGATGATAGTATTAATACAAAGAAGACTTAGTCATAGCAAACGTGTCTTTTCTCACCAAAGGAGCAGCGGGGAGATATGTACTTTTAAAGGAAGTCCTCCCGAAGTCTGTATGGGATTATATGATCAAAAGTAATATCGAAGAGACGAATAGTCCATGGATGTGGTATTGGGTTGACAGACTTGCTCATAATTCCTTAGTGGTAGAGCTTGCCATCTATTTTAGAACACTTTCACTCTCTATGAATATCCCTTTTAAGATAGGAGAGGAAAAGTTGAGGAAAATGGCACTTTGTTATGAAGACTTAACAGGAGCTAGGTCAAGATTTTCATCTATGGTAGAAACAAAAAACGCATCCGTTTCTTCTCCCTTACTCCTTCTTAGGAATGCGGAGTTGTCAACCTGGTGTAGAGTGGAGGTTGAGAAGATTATTGAAGATAGAAACTGGGATGAAACTGGTGTGGGAGCGGAGGCCACTTTTAACACTCACTTCTTACTATATCTGGATAATGAACCTGGTGGGGAAGGGTCAAAGAATGAACTCTATCATAGAGTATTGAACATATTAAAGGATGGGGCAAGAAGATGTCGCTTTGAGGATGGGAAGGAGAAATCGCGAGCGAAGAGGAGTTACAATGAAGAAAGCATCCCTGGTTTAATTCTTAGTAGAGGTAATACGCTATATGCAGGGCGATTGTTTGGAGAACTAGATCCATCCAAAAATGGGTTAGAGGTGATAAGAAGCCCTTCACCAGGAGATGTTAGATTAGAGGTGAGAGAGACTTCTACAGGAGAGACTAACCAGGTTATGATAGAAGAGGCTGAAATGTGTGACATTGGAGAACTAGATTCATCCAAAAACAGGTTAGAGGAGATAAGAAGCCCTTCACCAGGAGTAGCTAGAGTGGAAGTGAGAGAGACTTCTACAGGAGAGAATAACCAGATTATGATAGAAGAGCAAACTCATGTAGAAACTAAAGAAGAGGCTGAAATGTGTGACAAAAGGGAACAAGAGATTAGAAAGATAGAACAAGAATTGGCACTAAAGAAAGTGGAATTGGCGGGAGCACTGGGGTGGAAAGAAGCACTAGAGATGCAACAGAGAATTGGTGCAAGAAAAGAGAGAAGAGCAAATCGCATTGCCTTCTTAGAAAAAAAGTTAACAGAGGAAAGAATGGAAAAAGAAGAAGAAGAAGAAGAAAAAATGGATAGTGTATCAATTATTGATCACATAATTCCCCACCTGGCTAACAAACTAGATGATGATGATGCAAAAGCAGAAGGGGAAGATACTAAACTACCACAGTGGGTTCCAACAGGAGAAAGTAATGATGAATAAAAGTGTATAGATTCCAGTTGTTCTCTCAAACAAGGGCAAGATGTCAAAGCAAGAGGTAGTATGTAGAAATGAGAATTATGAAGATGTGGCTGATGGTCTCTTAGATGAAGTAGTAGCTATCTATGCTGAAGAGGGAAGGGAGCAAATAGGAGAGAGAAGCAACAAAAGAAAGAAGTTCACATTCTACATAATCATAATACTATTTATACTTTCTTGCTCATCTTTATCCCCATCAGTTTACACATATCTAAGTGATAGGGAACCACCCAATGGCAAAGACAAAGGAGTACTTAAGCAAGGACACTTTTTAAAAACAAACACAACTCTATTAGCTACTCAACTGGATCAGCATGCGTCCACACCAAGAAATCGATCTTCGCTTGCAGAGTCCCTTCACAGCTCTAGTCTGTGGTCCAACAGGGAGTGGAAAAACGGAACTACTATTTAGTCTTATTAAGAAAGTTGATGAAATTGCTTCACCCACTCCTGTTGAAATCATTTACTGCTATGGAGTTTGGCAACGCCGCTTTGAGGATTACAAGGATAAAGTAAGGTTTCATTCAGGACTCATTGATGTAGAGATGGATATAGAGCATGATGGGAAGAATCGCTGGCTCATCATTGATGACTTGATGGGTGAAGTCGGGGGGAAAGAGACTACTAATGCAATCTTTACAAAGTTCAGTCACCACCTGAACATAAGCGTCTTTTTCTTACTACAGAACCTTTTCCCGAAAGATAATAGAACAGTGTCAATAAACTCGCAGTACTTTTTCTTGTTCAAGAACCCCAGAGACGGAATGTCTGTTACCAACCTTGCAAAGCAGGCTTTTCCTCAGAGTACAAGAGCTGTCCAAGAAGCTTTTAGTGATGCTACACGTAAGCCACACTCTTTTCTATTCTTGAATCTTCGCCAGGAAACCCCGGAGTGGGCTAGACTGATCGGTAATTTTGCTTCTGAGCACTCTCCCATGACTGTATATATTCCGAATACCCTGGAATATAAGTAGCATTCACATCTCTACTCTCTCCATGAACTGTCTTGGACTCGGAGAGGGCACATCCATCATCAAGCATGAGATATATTAATTCACCTAAGTATTCTCCAAGGTTGAGGAGGAATGCCTTGAGTATATATGCACTGACAAAAGCATCTGCAACCATCAGAGATTCAACCATTGCTGAGGCTAACAAAGACCTTATACTCGCTCTTGTTGAGTGTGCTAGAAATGAATTATTAGGTAATGTTCATCTGACTACCGCTCAGTTGAACTCTCTACGTCGACATAGAAGGGCCATTGAGGATCTCACCAACTCTCGTACTAGTGTGAGGCAGAAAAAGTTAATCCTACAACGTGGCGGATTTTTAGGTCTTCTTTTGAAGCCATTGGCAAGTTTACTCGGAGGTGTGGGGTTTGGGGTTTGGGTTTTGTTACTGGGCAGTATTACTCAGCAGACAACAGGTGTTGACAATGATGCTAAACCTTTACTCTCTATTCATATTATTATGTATAATAGATGGGTACTTCACTAACCAGTGCTGCAGTCCAGAACAAATTTGTAAAAGTAAAGTAAAGATCGTCTAATCGCGTTGTTAATAAGACAGGAAGTAGAGGATATTGTCATCGGCAACGAAAAGCGCATTCGAGAAACACTAAGACTAGTTTGTACAAACATGTCAGACTAACGCCAGAAGGGATTAACTAGGTCTACTTATTTTGTGCTACTGTGTATGAACAATTTGAACTTGCGACTGTTCGAAAGTGTCAGTTAGAAACAGGATGCTCCAAAAACATTCATTTGGAAAGCAACTATTTGAAAACTCTAAGCCCCAAGCCCCAGCTGTCAACAAATCTTTATTTTCAGTATTACATTTTTTGTTTCTACTACTACTAACTTAGCTGGTTTGTCTTCAGCAATGGGTTTTAGTTAGTGAGTCATTTTAGTGACGAGCTGAGTTTTAACTAAATAAATAAATTTCTATTTAGGCCTACTATAATTAACCAAAATAAAATGATTTTCAGTAAATTTTTATCAAATTTGAATTACCTCGGCACTGGAATCCAGGATACCGTGGCCCCGTAATGTAGGGGCCTACTGTTAGGTCTGTTAGGTGCAGTAATGGAGAGACTGAGATAGACTTAGTTCCTTGTTTGTGGTTGGGGTAAGGGCGATCAACCAACAAAATATAGAGAAGACAACTTCTCCTGCTTCAGTTTTGGCTGAAGAACAAAGGCAACCTCAAATTTCTCCGCTTTTGCACCTAACTCGTGATGTAGCACAACCAGCGTTTCAGCCAGACACTGAGACAGGGATCGTCCATGAAATTTCAGATAAGGTGTCTTCTCTGTTATATACATGTATGGTGTCACCTTTCCCAACCCAGTTGCTCCAACCACAAACAAAGATCTAAGGCTACATAAAATTGTGCAATACTCTACTGCATCTAGCAGGACATTTTTCACAGAGTCAATAATGCAGTAGTGAGATAGTCTGTCTTGTAGCAGGCGTCCAGGTTCGAGTCTGGACAATGTATAGGTACTGCTAACTTGCTTACTTGGGGAACCTATTTAGTATTTACTAACTATTACCATACTTTACTACTACTAAAAACAAAAGTGATCAGGTCACTAGACTAAATTCGAACAGAATACAATTCATATTTTTCATTATAATTTTAGCCTCTATCACTCCAGATTGAGATTGTGACTGAACTGCCTAAAAATATATTTTAATTTTCAATAAAATATAATAATTATGAATAATTATTATTTAATTTTCATTGTGATGGTCGCTTACCCGAAAACTTGCTACGTGATGTTGCACACGCAAGGCTACTATAGATAATGATAATCCAACCAGATGCTTCACCCCCCCCCCCCCCCCGAGGTCAAAAGTTAAAACGCTGAGAGCCAAGGAATAAACGGACTACAGTGTATTGTCCACCGCTTTATTATTATCTGTCGCCACAAACAACAGTAGTTTCGCTTCTAACAATTTAGTACCGGTTCC
This sequence comes from Bugulina stolonifera, assembly GCA_935421135.1. Classification (NCBI taxonomy): domain Eukaryota; kingdom Metazoa; phylum Bryozoa; class Gymnolaemata; order Cheilostomatida; family Bugulidae; genus Bugulina; species Bugulina stolonifera. The sequence continues at coordinate 1,981,841 of OW285197.1, read as the reverse complement.
ATTGTATTATTTAATTCTTGTGCGCGGAAACCGTCAACATCCTCACCAGTGCCTACTTTCTCTGACTAATGGTTATTTCTGTCATGCGTTCCTGCGTTACTGGTTTAATCTGTTGAGTCACGTTTGCTTCAATCGGTTCTCATCGACATAACCAAATAGAAAAGACCAAGATTATGGGCTGCAATCTGTCCAATGAGACGATCATAGACTTATCAATGGAGGTGATTGGACAGATCCCAACAATCATTTCCTGTTAATTATGGAACTGCAAGTAATGCATCGATTGATGAAAAAAAATTAAAATAAAAAATCAATAAATAACGTAAAATATATGAACATTTTAATTTTGTTAATGTGCATAAAGCAAGCTCTTTTTAAAAATGATTTATAACATAGTTAACATTAAATAGGGAGTTTATCATATCATCCTTCCAAATCTATTCTATTGGCATTAGTTAGACTAACCTACCTAAGAAAGATAAGTATTTTATTTTTGTTTTATTATTCAATTCTATTCTTATATTTATATGTTTTTATGTATATATATATATATATATATAAGGTGTTCTCCCAGGCATATCTCTGAGCTGCACTGATGAGGTGTTAAACACCGAAACAGTACACTCACACTGTATGCAGATTGAGTATATATATATATATATATATATATATATATATATATATATATATATTTATATTTAGTTATATTAGGATATAAATGAGTTTTAATTTATTCGTGTAGGCAGTTCAAGTCCACTGTTTAAAACTTTCAGGCCTGAGTGATTTAATTAGGCCTATATAGTTATAGTAAGAAAAAGGCTAGAAAGAATGAGAAGTTCAAAATGGTTTGGTCTTTTCTGTGAGTTAAAATCAATAGTTATAGTTATAGTCACAATAGTAGAGTCACAAGCAGACTTAACTTCGGCTTGCTAAATTGTTGACTTGACTTGCTCATCAATGTAACTAGACTTGGAGACATGGGTGATTTGTGACTTTGACTTGGGTTCTGGCAAGACAATGTAGAGTATAAAAGTTTTGTAGGCTACAGTGTATGTATATGTAAAAAACAGGTCTCAATTGTCTACCTATTTATCATTCGTGCTTCATCGGCGCTACTAGCAGCACTCCGAGTATATCAAGGCTAGCTATAAGGATGCACACCACAAGTAACATCTAGGCTGTGTGTAAATGAGACTACACAGAAGATTTTTACAAGTACACAAGGTGTAGGCAGTGTAAGTGTTGTATAAGTCATGTATACATTGTAGCCTATAGTGCAATCATTACTAGGCCTACAACATGAATATGTAGATTGGAATTGCAGGACTGGCCAGTAAGCACTCTGTGTATATAGCGTGTGCTGTTTATGTGTATCATTGTTAGCAGTTGCTAGTATCTAATGCTACATGGCCAGTATTTAGTGTCATGTTGGCACGTGTCTGTCACGGGTGACAATGCTTGGCTCCTTAACGTTTGTCTGTGACACCTTAGACATTTTCTTTTCAAGTTACAATTGGCATCATGGCCACAGCCAGTATCTAGTAGGGCCGATCTCTGAAAAGGGTAGTTCAGGATGTCGGTTCAATATCAAAGTCTTTGAGGTTATGCTCGATGAAATCTTTAAACCGGAGTTGAAATCCAGTTTGTCTCGCCCCCTGCTTTAGTACTCCCATGTAGAAGTAGTCGGTAGATTCTGTGTTGAGGCATCCTATTGACACATCCACTCCAGCATAGACGGAGAAACTTTAGTCTGGAGGTTAAAGGCCTGGAGCCAGTGATTTTGTAAAGATTCCCTTTATTCATTTTGTTCTCCCATGTTTTACCAATGAAGTTCTAGCAATAGCCTGAATACTGTTGGTCCAAATCATGTTAAAGTTCATATTTTTTGAAATCAGTATGTTCTTCTTTTTATACATGTAGACATGCTATTTTTAACTAAAAGAAGATGTTAAAGATGTTACAGGAATAGATATGAGCCTATTATAGGTACTGCTTATGCCATTTTATAGTCTATTATCAATCAGTCTGTGAAATCAACACACAACTCAGATGATGTAGAGTCTACTTACATGTAGGCCTATGTGGGCCCCTCAATGGTCCTGCTACACACACTGCCAACAATGCTGTCAGCATAGACATAGGGCCGTCACAGGGCCTGTGCTGAGGTCACTGCAGCGGATAAGCTGAAATTTAACTATATCTAGATCAAGCTAGCACAGGTTTTCTTATCAAAGTTTGTTCAAATGAGGCACAAACCTTCCACTCAATCTTTCGGTTAGTTAGAAAAACTCATACGAGGTGCGTTCAAAAAGTAGATGGACATTTTAAATTATCGTCATTTTATTTGGGTTAAAAGTGACTGAGCTTCACATAAATTTCACATACTAAACTATTAATGTGCATCACCCTCAAAATAATCTCCATTACAATCTATCCATCTCTGCCACCTCCCCTGCCACTTTTCTATACAGTGCCCAAAATCATCCGGTTTCAGACTCTTGAGAACTCGATCGGTGTTAGCTTGAATGGCCACAATGCCTTCGAAACACTCTCCTATCAGCGTAAACTTGGTCTTGGGAAACAAATAAAAGTCATTGGGAGCTAAATCTGGTGAGTAGGGAGGTTTGTCAACAAAAAAGACACCGTTCTTTGTTAGCCATTCCTTGGTCCTGAGGGCTTTGTGTGGTCCTCAGTTAACAACCGCAGGACAAACTTTGCTGTCACACGTCTCATCTCCAGGTCTTGAGTGAGAATAGTGTAAACTGATCCAATAGACAAACCGCACTTTTCAGAAAGTTCTCTGCATGTTAGTCTCCTGTCTCCATAGATTTTGATGCGGATAAAAGCAATGTTCTCTGCATTCCTGCTTAATGTTGGGCTGCCAGACCTTTGCTCATCTTTGACACTGGTGTGACCATCTTCAAATCTTTTTATCCAGTTGTAGATACTACTTTTACACATCACAGACTCACCAAATGCTTGGTGTAAACTATCAATAATGTCAGACTTTTTCTTCCCTGTTTTTACTAGGAATTTTATTACACATCTCTGCTCTTCCACTAAGGGAATTTCAGCTATCCTTAGAAAATTAGGAAATGGCAATGAAGGTCACCTTACATTATGGGATATAACCTGAGAACCATGGGTTGCCTAGAAAAATTTTTTTTTGCAAAATATCTCTTGAGGAATAGAAAAAACAACTCCCAAAAAGAGAAAATCATACCTATTATTGGAAAGAAATTGTAACAACTTTCCACCTACTTTTTGAACTACAGCTGGATGAAAATATCATATTTTAAGGTCACATTTCCTATGCCCAGTCTTGTTTTGGTGCTTCTCAGACTTTGGCAAGACTCATTCTCAAGTATGGGTGTTAGGTTTGTGAGCCATGTAGGACCACCCGCAAGGACAACATGTAAAATTAAAATGCTTTTTCAAAGAGTGAAAGGGTCAAGTACTGGTAGGTCAGGTCAAGTACTGGTAGCTCAGCTCAAGTACATAATATAGATAAATTCGAGTTGGTGTGGAATATTTCTTTTGCTGATCATACATATTACATTAGCATATACATGTACATATAACGTAGATGTTGGGGTGTGAAGTCATAACTTAATCAATTATGAGCAGACTTTTAGATTATGTTTAACCTATTTGTTTATTTTATACGTTTCCACATTTCCCAAAACTTATGCGATGTCAACGCTTAGAACGAACCGTCAGTGACAGTGATACTGTAGCGATTGGAGGGATGTACATGTATATGTTGCGTACTTCTGTGTCACAAATTAATTTAACACAAGGCGATGGAAACTCATTGAAACAAATGAACGTCCCACAAGCAACTGATATTCTAGCTGCTATTGTTAGCTTTTCTGATGATACATGCCGTGATGTTCACCATGTGACAGACTCTAGAAGTATCTACTTATTTTAGCTCAGTATTAGAGAGATTGATGTCCATACAGTGAGTGGATGCTAATGTAGTCATCTAGCTATCGACACACTCAACTCTACAACCAAAAGAATGTCTAATATTAATCCTAGTGGCGGCCTTCAGACGCAGGTCATTACTGAAACAGTCACTGAGCAGCAGCAGGTATGTCTACCTTTCTGACCTTAACATGGCATTGAGGTGACCTCAGTGTATACAATTTGCAACTGTTTGGAAAAGACAGTTCAAAGCAGGACATTTCGAAACCCCAAACCTCAACCACCAGATTTTATTTTATTTTTATTTTCAACCCCATTTATTTATTTAATTGATTAAAATTGATCATCCATGGGTTGTGTTCTTCTAAATGTAATCTACAGTTGTGAACTGTCTGGTTGTGAAACGTCTGGTTGTGAAGCGTCCCGTTTCAAACTGTCTTTTCAAAATGTCCCTTTACCTATTGTATGTCGCCTATAGGTCATCCATGCAGTTTCTAATGGAGGAATTTCAAAAGTTATGCATAAAGTGTTAACTTCCATGCTATAGTTGGATTCCTCACAATTTAGTTCAAAGGTACTACAATTCTATATTGTCAGTGGACTTTTTTAATTGACCATACCGATATCAAACAATGGTAGTCTTTGAACAAATCTTGGAGCCAACTTGGGACATGACAACTCTGAATTTCTAAAATATATATCATTGAGTAGAGCCATGGGTCTTACTAACTCTGACCTAATTAAAATAAATCTTTAGAATATCTAATACATATCCAACTGACAATAAACAGTAGGCCTATGCCTGCAGAGTCGAGTAGTCTGCTTTTATAGCCTCTAGTAAATTATATGTGGGGAGTTATCTTCTCTCTAGTCTTGCTCAGTGAGGCAGAAAGTATTTGACTTTACAGAAAGAGAAGGAAACTTCTCAACAGCATGTTACTCTTGTACTGAGAAAACCAAAAACTACAAAGAAAATAAAATGGACCGAGGAGACAGTTGATAATGAGGGGATGGGCAAGAAGAAGTCAAAGTGTAAGTAATACACAGTGTTACCAGGTAATACACATGGTTACCAGGTAATACACATGGTTACCAGGTAATACACATGGTTACCAGGTAATACACAGTGTTACCAGGTAATACACATGGTCACCAGGTAATACACAGTGTTACCAGGTAATACACAGTGTTACCAGGTAATACACAGTGTTACCAGGTAATACACAGTGTTACCAGGTAATACACATGGTTACCAGGTAATACACATGGTTACCAGGTAATACACATGGTTACCAGGTAATACACGGTGTTACCAGGTAATACACATTGTTACCAGGTAATACACAGTGTTACCAGGTAATACACAGTGTTACCAGGTAATACACAGTGTTACCAGGTAATACACAGTGTTACCAGGTAATACACAGTGTTACCAGGTAATACACATGGTTACCAGGTAATAAACAGTGTTACCAGGTAATACACAGTGTTACCAGGTAATACACAGTGTTACCAGGTAATACACATGGTTACCAGGTAATAAACAGTGTTACCAGGTAATACACATGGTTACCAGGTAATAAACAGTGTTACCAGGTAATACACATGGTTACCAGGTAATACACAGTGTTACCAGGTAATACACAGTGTTACCAGGTAATACACATGGTTACCAGGTAATAAACAGTGTTACCAGGTAATACACAGTGTTACCAGGTAATATACATGGTATTGTTAATTATATTGCTGTCTATTTTATTTATGTACCTTGCATTATACCGTTAATTTGAAGTTGTTTGCCATTCTAATTATTACCATTGAGTGGATAGAGTGGAAGAACTATCCGCTCTGATAATATCACATTTAGCTGGAGTTGTCTTACTTATAATTTGGTTGAGTCCATCAGTCCGAGGTTCATGTAGGCCATCTGAGGTCAACAGTACGATGGTCAGCTTCAGTCTAGTGATCAATATAAGACAATGTTAGAGGTCCTTGCCCTGCATTGAAATCATTTCATGCTTTGCACCATACTGAAGGCAGACAACTCCAAATTTGCCACTATGCTGCTGCATACTCATTTATAATACAACATATTATTATCTACATTAGTATTATGTATTATATAGCCTACATAGCAGCATACATAGTACAATGCTATACATATCTATTCCCCAGGCTGCTGCATATACAGGAAACCCAAGCTATTTGGAGAGAGTTCATCTGACGAGTCTGATTCGTCTTCCGATGAGACAGATCACTGTAAAGGTCATAAGGGCAAGTGTTACCAGCATTCAGGTGGAACAGGGGCAGGCAAATCTTAGCATATCGAATCTCTGAGTGACTCTGATATATTCTGTAGTAGTTTGGTCTACTAGCAACCATCTACTAGCTTGTGCAGTGTTATGTTTTATTCCATCTGTTTTTGTGGTTGAGATTTTATTTTTGTAGGTAATTACGTGAAGACAAATGATACATCTATATAAGAAACAAAACAGTTACATTACATTAATTCTTGGTACAATATAACAGACTTAGTGAGACCAGGTATATACTTGTTGTAGTTGTGCTACCTCAGCAGGAGCTTGCTCTGCTTCAGCAGGTGCTTGTATTATCTCTGCAGGTGCATGTACTTGCTATCCACCAAACAGTGGCTATTTTAGTAGAACTACCTATGTACTTGGTACATACTGGCTTGGATGATACAATTTCTCATTATCGTAATGGAGTTGCTTAGTTGTATTGATTACAGTGGAAAGTTGTCCTTTCTGACCTTCTTAACAGTGACTGTACATTGGAAGACATAGCATTACAGTCAATGCCCATAACAAAACAATACCAAGGTTGACTTTACACAGATTATTTGTGTCTTGTATGGAAAATCACTGCATTTTTTATTATTCACCATGTAATGACACCATTACTACAACAATTTTAAGTTGGAAATATAATTATAATTGAATATTAATTGTTGTTATGCAGCAGACAGCCTGATTAATATATACATCAGGCTGGCAGGTACGCTTTTATTCAATCCAGTTAGGTATCCATCTATATTAGCCCTATATCATATCATGATGACCCTTTCTGTTCTGGTGGATCCTTGGCTACTTTAGGAGCCACTCTAAGGGGTGGTAGATTGTGTTGCGGGGTGGGTATAGCCTCAGTACCTTCCACTTCCAAAAGATTATTCTCATTCATAATCAGTCTATTTCGCTCCACAGCTTTACGGAACAGAGATCTGGAAATTAGATGAGTGAAGTGTGTCAAGGAGGGGCTAATTTAGAATTGTCCTCTCTTATTGGTACAGGAAAGGACAACTCAATACACACATTTTTATGGGTGGAAACCAGTTCCTGGCTGCTCAATTGCCAACTAACTAACACCAAGTCTTGAAATAATAGTGTTGAGTATAGTTGCTATAGGGACTAACTAACACCATTACAACCTTAGATGGAGTAGCCTTCACCTTTCTACCCAGATCTCAAGTAGGTTTTAGGCAGTACACATAAGGCCTTCACAATCCTACGTGGTGAAGATGATTACCGATCCCAAATGGAGATATGATACAAATGTACATGTAGATCAATTCAGACCCTTGTCTATCTAACCAGAAATTATCAGTAAAAGTTAGAAGGTGAATCTGTATCAAATAATGTGGAGGTACAAGTGTAGGCACTACCTGGTTTTCTTCTTCCTCTTCCTTGTGCCCTCACTTACTCCCTGACTATCTGTTGGCTTCTCCTCTTCACCAGCTGGTGGTATTTTGACAGAGTTGCTTAGTGATGCTACTGGAGAGGTGCTTTGTAATGAAGTTCCAGCATTGTTAGCACTAAATAATAATATGTAAATGTTGGTGATAGTGAACATAAGATATAAACAATTGTTCACAGGCAGTACATGTAATAAGCTAACAAGTGTAACGGTAGTTATCTCAAAATCTTGATCTCCTTACTGGGCGGACAATGGTGACCTTAAGTTTTTTTACCAATGTCACGTTAACGGCACTGCCATGAACTTGAGCTCTAACGATAAAAATTATCACACCTCATTCAGGTAATTATTCACAAGTGGTTTGTTTAATATCCATTCCTTCCTCCTAACAACAATAATCTTAGCAGTTGACAGGCTCATTTTATATAGCAAATGCATATGGATATAGGATCAACAGAGCAATAGAACTAGGGAGAGTATGACTTTTATATCAGTACACATATGCTTATAACTACACAGGTATTGTAGTAAAAACAGGCTATTGAAACACTAAAGTCATACATATATATGTACATAATATACTGTATATAAAGTAAATATATATAAGGTAGCGTACACAAGGGTGACACATATTATGTACATGTACATGCAAATACCTAATAGCAAGCAAGCCAGAAACCCAGATTGGCCCGTATACAAATAAACTACTTCTTGATCACATGCCACAGTTATACATATACAAACAAAACTTATCTGCTACCACATGCCGATTGACATACAATGCACACACACATAACTGACCTGCTAACACTTGCCACAGTTCTCCACACATAACTCACCTGCTAGCACTTGCTAAAGTTCTCTACCCATACAAACATAACTCAGCTGCTAGCACTTGCTACAGTTCTCTACCCATACACACATAACTCACCTGCTAGCACTTGCGACAGCAGCAACTGCATCAGTGTCGGTTAATGTGATGTCAATAGGGTTAGGTGAATGTGGAGCGACATGAGAGGAAGAGATCTCTCGGTGTGACTTGGAGTGGTGGATGTGTGGCCCTTTATCGGATATACTCGTATCTAGGTGAATATATATGTCATAATATCATCATACGATATACACCGAAGTCATTACAACATTACACATTTACTATATGTAGGCCACGGCAAAATTATACGTTAGTAAAGGCCATGGGTCCAAACCCCAGTCAGGGATTCACATCTACACGCATGTAATTTTGTGCTTTTTCATTCTAGTTGGAGAAGTTGCCTTCTCAACTATATGGTGTCACCCCAACCACAGACAAATACCTAAGACCACATGAAACTATGCAACACTGGACCTTACTGGAATCCACCAGTTGCGATAGGTAGCAGTGAGCTGGTATCGTAGAACCAACGGAATTGTACCAGAAGATGACATACATGGGAGATCCTCTCATGATTGAATATTAGAGCCAAAGGAAGTTATCATTCGACTCAACACTAACCTTACGTTTTTCTGTCAGTCTTCTATCAATGACCACAACATGACTCTAATAGCTTACCTTGACCAGAGTGACCAAGAGCTAGGGCACTCCTCTGACCATAGTAGCTCAGCTTCTTAGCCTGTACTCCAAACACTCCGTTCTGTTGTATGCTGGTACTGCCCTTACTCCTAGCTCTACGTCTCAGTCTATCGCTGCGCACCTGCGTATTGTGAGACCACAGGCTATGAGAATGAGTAGAGCGCAACTCTTGAGCAAGGAGTTTAAAAGGGGTAATCTCCTTTCTAATGGGGGACTGTGGCAGGTATGTGACAAAAGGGAGACGCTGGCAGGTTTGTTCAAAGTGGGGAGACCTTGGCAGGTATGCGCCAAGGGGGAGACCTTGGCAGGTATGCGTCAAATAGGAAAACCTTGGCAGGTATGATTACTATTTACAAAAATCAAAATTATATAATCAGTAAGCTAAGAATTGTTCACTTCAGATTGAATTTAAGACAACTCCAAATTAGTAGCAAAGCAATTTATCAAGAATAGATAGATATATAGATAGCGGTTTTACATGGAACGGTGAATGGCCCAGCCTAATGTGCACTGCACTGTGCACTGTACATGCAAGCCAATAACACTGGCACATTCTGCTCTACAATGATTTTGTCTACTAGTGACCTGTGACAAGTGACCTGTGATATTCAATTTGTCAAGTTATTGACAACTCCAACATACTCATGCTTGTATAACAACAGCAATATACAGTAGTAGCTATATGGAGTAATACACGAGTTTATGCACTGCTGAATCTCAGTCAAAGTGCTCAATGTTTACAACAGAGCTAATTAATATTTGGTAGAATCTCACTGTTTTATCTCTTTTATAACTATTAGTTTCATGCTATATACTGGAATGAAATATATAGCAATCATCAGATAAAAGAGACATAATACTACAAATAGACAAGGACATGGTTAAGGTGTTTTATATGTAGCGATTGTTTGGCTTACTGCTATATACATGTAGCTAAAGAGATTAGGACTAATCTTGGTGTATCAAGTGATTCCATGGTTGAGCATGTGCTTTCTAGAGTGTCTGCATGTGGATATGAGCTCGTTTATTTAGTAGCTATGTAAACAGTGCCCATCGTGTAGATGGGGTCAGTAGGGTATCATCTGTGGTCCGGATAAACTTAAATGGATTACATGAAAACCGTCCATTGTGAAAATCAATACTGAACTGAGTTGTAAACTGTAATTCACCAGTTGAGCCAATTAGCACTTTGCTTCCTTGTTTAAAGGAACCGTTTAAAGGTTTAAAGGAACCGTACCATTTAGAGCTAGTACACGTATGTCTTGGTTTAAGACAACTACAATCCCTTGATACTAATATTATGCACATGTACATACCACTCTGCGGACGAGAGACCAGGTTGAACGTTTCTTATTCATAGTAATGACCACAGGCTCCTTGGCATGTAGAGATGGTACTGAGAGGTCACTCCGAACCTCGTGTGCCAATGCAAGGTCAGACCGAGCAGCAGCTGCTGACCTCGATTCTTGACCTACTTCTGAGTGACGTCTACTGGAATCGTCAGTACTATACAAGAGGGCAATAGGAGACGAGATACCAACAGAGAAGTGTCTAATAGGCAACATTATACCCATCGGTGTTAGCTTTAGATAATAGATACTGTCTGCCGACACACCATAGATAAAATAAGTATGTAAATGTTAGTATTAGACTTACCCTAGGACAACAGCCACCTTGGCCATATTCTGAAGCCTGGTATCATTGGCCAATTTGTCACCAGCATGCCTCTTGATGATATCGAGGAAGTCTTGATAGTGCATGTTAGCCGTGTCCGTGCTGGTAATAGAGCTCTGTGTATTGAGGGTGTAGTCTGAGTTCCACCTGACATAACACTCAGTTAAATAAGAACCCACAGGTTAAGTGTGATCACAAGACAGGGATGCCTACAGACTGTCTAGTTATTGGCTACTAACTCATACTTATCTATTACAACCATCTAGTCATGTACGCATGTACTACTCTACTGTCCCTTCATATCAGTGTGCATAAAGCATGTGCTGTTCATATTATGCTACATTCACATTGCCGTTTATACCAACTACTAGTGGCGAACAGCCAACGCTAACCACAATGTGGTTAACTTTACTATACTATATCTGGAACGTGTTAGTTAGCGCCAGGGTTTAAAGTTCAGCATGTTGAACTCGTTGACTCCTACCGCTCACTGGAGCATGTCACTATATAATGTAGTTGTGGTTAGCGTTGGCCGCTCGCCGCTAGTAGTTAGTATGAACGGCAATGTGAATGTAGCATTAGTCTGTTACTGCCTACATTCTCACTGCTATAAATACCGACACATTGCATGAACCTGCTAATACTAAAGCCCTCAAATCAGTGGTGGCATGACCCAAAGATAAAACCCGTTAATTTAAAAAGGTCCCACAGTATATAGCTATACAATATATGGTATAGCATAATATATATTTCCATGGGTAGGGAGCAATCGTGGGCTAGGTTCTGGACTTCTATGTGGGAGTCCCAGGTTTCATTCCCCGAAAAGGACATTGGTGGTGTTAGAAAGAGCATCCAGTCTTATAACGCTCCTGTGCTACATCAGTTAACTTTGTCATTGGTGGAGTACTCCTTCCCCATCTCAAATTAGAAAAAACGCAGATCTATTTACATCAGCCATGGAAAATGTGCCGCCATTTTGCTAAGTTTATACTGCCTTCTTGGAGTAGGCAAAATAAAAAGATTGGATACGTGTTTTTCTAGTTTTCTAACAATTATCAGCCATTGAGGATAATTAAAGTGAATGAAACAGTCATTGAAATAACTGAATGAAATTGAGCGTTTTCAATTTTTCATAATATTCAATCTATAAAATATCAACATAAAGCAACGTAATGACAAATGATGTTAGGAGCATTAACATCCTGACAAACGATGATATAGCCAAGTAAACATTCTGGTATTAAAAGTTAAAGGTGATGGTGGCCTTTTAGAAAATCATCATCTAGAAGTGGCCTTAGGCTAAAAAAGGTTGCCCAGCAATGCCTAAGTTTATTGCGCGCTTAGGTGGAATTAATTTCAGGAAACAAAGCCAGTTAGGTTTATATTTTCAAGACCTTCTACACGAAATATACACCGTATACTGCATGTATAACAGAGTGTACTACCGTATACTGCATGTATAACAGAGTGTACTACCGTATACTGCATGTATAACAGAGTGTACTACGGTGTATGATAACGTATATAAACTATACTTATCAACCTGTCATCTACAGAGAGCAGAGTGCTGTTACTCGGTTGTATGGATCTCACATCTGCCGCACTAACTTCATCAGGATGTGATGTCATCAAGCCATACGTTTGGTTTTCTTCTCCTATGCTGTATTTGTAAGAAGGGGGTGGGGCCAGAGACACCTTTCTAGGGGAGTTTCCCTTGTCAGATGCTGTGCTCTGTCTACAATCTAGTCTATATACATAACACTGTATATACAATCAACAATTACTCACTAGTCCACACTGTATATACAATCAACAGTTACTCACTAGTTCACACTGTATACAATCAACAGTTACTCACTAGTCCATACTGTATATACAATCAACAATTACTCACTAGTCCATACTGTATATACAATCAACAGTTACTCACTAGTCCATACCGTATACAATCAACAGTTACTCACTAGTCCATACTGTATATACCAGGGATGCCCAAATGTGTCCCTAAGGGACACAGTGTCCCTTTGCATGGATTTTGGTGTCCCTTTGTCACTTTTGAATTTTCCATGCAAACATGTCTTTTTGTGTCTGAGCAATGAAAGCAATTGCACTGCTCAAGTTAAACTCAAAAATAATGTACATCATAATGTTAAAAATTCCCCAAATTCGGAAATCCCAAAGCATTTTTAGCTGACACAGAAGTAGATTTCTGTCAACGGGTTAAAAGCTACAAAAAATTGATGGGCTGGTTGACCTTATCACATTGCCAAGAGCTGAAGAGTAAAGTGAAAAGCACAGCTACCCCAAATTATCTAAAATTGCTGTCAAACTGATGACACTCTTTGGTAGCACATTATTGTGTGAGAGTTTGTTCAGTCGAGAACAAAAGTCAGACAAGACTGACTGACAAACATACCAGGCAGCTACTAAAAGAGACATTCTATGCATGCTATATGTTACACTTGTGAATACAGTAATTATTAGTGAGTAGCATGGAATTGTCCTTTCTCTTGGATCATCCTCAAAGTCTGTCTCTTTTAGTAGCTGCCTGGTATGCTTGTCAGTCAGTCTTGTCTGACTTTTGTTCTTGACTGGACAAACTCTCACACAATAATGTGCTACCAAAGAGTGTCATCAGTTTGACAGCAATTCATTACAATTTTCATTTAATTTGCTCAAGTCCAAATATGATTATCGAATATTTTCACCACGTTCCACCACGTTTTGCCAGCATGACAACTTTTTTCCCCCATGTGTGCCAAGGCAGGCAATTGTTGTTATATATGTCTCCTACATGTAAATGACATAATAACAGCAACCCAATTTGAAATTTTCGTTTACAGACAAAAGTGGAGAATGGAGCCGATAAAAGTTTTGCTTGCCAATCAGAAGTCAGTGTTGTTGATAGCTAAACGTAAAATATTAAACACCCTTGATATTTAGCAAACAGGGCATTTTGCGTTCAATTTTGTGAGACCTTGTTGCTCCACCGTCATTTGGCAGCTAATAACAGTGCACAATTCACTAATCTGTTTCTACCTTGATTCTGTTTTCGTGTACTTCAAACGCAGATGACTAATTGCTGTTATACTTTGGTTAAAACACAACCAATAAATTTGCATCTTAAAACAACTCGTTTTGTATCATAATCAAACTGCCCATTTAATAACCTCAATAAATGCAGCAGCAAAAACTGAGTGTCTCTTGCTCTGGTGCGCTTTTAGAATTTGTCCCTTTCCACCAAAAAGTTTGGGCATCTCTGGTATATACAATCAACAGTTACTCACTAGTCCATACTGTATAATTATACAATCAACAGTGACTCACTAGTCCATGCTGTATATACAATCAACAGTGACTCACTAGTCCATGCTGTATATACAATCAACAGTGACTCACTAGTCCATACTGTATATACAATCAACAGTGACTCACTAGTCCATGCTGTATATACAATCAACAGTGACTCGCTAGTCCATACTGTATATTATACAATCAACAGTGACTCACTAGTCCATACTGTATATTATACAATCAACAGTTACTCACTAGTCCATACTGTATATACAATCAACAGTGACTCACTAGTCCATGCTGTATATACAATCAACAATTACTCACTAGTCCATACTGTATATACAATCAACAGTTACTCACTAGTTCACACTGTATACAATCAACAGCCAGGGCAGTGGTCACTATTTGGATCTAACGTATTACAACAGCAATTTAGGAGTTAACAAAGCCTCAGCTCTAGTACACACCAATACCACAGGCTATAAAGAACTGTTACATGTACATTCTACTTATTCAATCAGCACAGCTCATAGCTATACCATAATTGTATGTACAGTTATTAATACTATCTCACCTGCGACCATGCCTGATAAGGATCGGCTTAATATCTCTCTTCTCTCCAGACTTAACATCTACATGTAAGTATACAATGTAAGTATGTAATGTAAGTATATAATGTAAGTATATAACATAAGTATACAATGTAAGTATATAATGTAATTATATAACATAAGTATACAATGTAAGTATGTAATGTAAGTATATAACATAAGTATACAATGTAAGTATGTAATGTAAGTATATAATGTAAGTATATAACATAAGTATACAATGTAAGTATATAATGTAAGTATATAACATAAGTATACAATGTAAGTATATAATGTAAGTATATAACATAAGTATACAATGTAAGTATGTAATGTAAGTATATAACATAAGTATACAATGTAAGTATGTAATGTAAGTATATAACATAAGTATACAAAGTAAGTATGTAATGTAAGTATATAACATAAGTATACAATGTAAGTATGTAATGTAAGTATATAACATAAGTATACAATGTAAGTATGTAATGTAAGTATATAACATAAGTATACAATGTAAGTATATAACATAAGTATACAATGTAAGTATGTAATGCAAGTATATAACATAAGTATACAATGTAAGTATATAATGTAATTATATAACATAAGTATACAATGTAAGTATGTAATGTAAGTATATAATATAAGTATACAATGTAAGTATGTAATGTAAGTATATAACATAAGTATACAAAGTAAGTATGTAATGTAAGTATATAACATAAGTATACAAAGTAAGTATGTAATGTAAGTATATAACATAAGTATACAATGTAAGTATGTAATGTAAGTATATAACATAAGTATACAATGTAAGTATGTAATGTAAGTATATAACATAAGTATACAATGTAAGTATATAACATAAGTATACAATGTAAGTATGTAATGTAAGTATATAACATAAGTATACAATGTAAGTATATAATGTAATTATATAACATAAGTATACAATGTAAGTATGTAATGTAAGTATATAATATAAGTATACAATGTAAGTATATAATGTAATTATATAACATAAGTATACAATGTAAGTATATAACATAAGTATACAATGTAAGTATATAATGTAAGTATATAACATAAGTATACAATGTAAGTATATAATGTAAGTATATAACATAAGTATACAATGTAAGTATGTAATGTAAGTATATAACATAAGTATACAATGTAAGTATGTAATGTAAGTATATAACATAAGTATACAAAGTAAGTATGTAATGTAAGTATATAACATAAGTATACAATGTAAGTATGTAATGTAAGTATATAACATAAGTATACAATGTAAGTATGTAATGTAAGTATATAACATAAGTATACAATGTAAGTATATAACATAAGTATACAATGTAAGTATGTAATGCAAGTATATAACATAAGTATACAATGTAAGTATATAATGTAATTATATAACATAAGTATACAATGTAAGTATGTAATGTAAGTATATAATATAAGTATACAATGTAAGTATGTAATGTAAGTATATAACATAAGTATACAAAGTAAGTATGTAATGTAAGTATATAACATAAGTATACAAAGTAAGTATGTAATGTAAGTATATAACATAAGTATACAATGTAAGTATGTAATGTAAGTATATAACATAAGTATACAATGTAAGTATGTAATGTAAGTATATAACATAAGTATACAATGTAAGTATATAACATAAGTATACAATGTAAGTATGTAATGTAAGTATATAACATAAGTATACAATGTAAGTATATAATGTAATTATATAACATAAGTATACAATGTAAGTATGTAATGTAAGTATATAATATAAGTATACAATGTAAGTATATAATGTAATTATATAACATAAGTATACAATGTAAGTATGTAATGTAAGTATATAATATAAGTATACAATGTAAGTATATAATGTAATTATATAACATAAGTATACAATGTAAGTATGTAATGTAAGTATATAATATAAGTATACAATGTAAGTATGTAATGTAAATATATAACATAAGTATACAATGTAAGTATATAACATAAGTATACAATGTAAGTATGTAATGTAAGTATATAACATAAGTATACAATGTAAGTATATAATGTAATTATATAACATAAGTATACAATGTAAGTATGTAATGTAAGTATATAACATAAGTATACAATGTAAGTATATAATGTAATTATATAACATAAGTATACAATGTAAGTATGTAATGTAAGTATATAATATAAGTATACAATGTAAGTATGTAATGTAAATATATAACATAAGTATACAATGTAAGTATATAACATAAGTATACAATGTAAGTATGTAATGTAAGTATATAACATAAGTATACAATGTAAGTATATAATGTAAGTATATAACATAAGTATACAATGTAAGTATGTGATGTAAGTATATGACATAAGTATACAATGTAAGTATGTAATGTAAGTATATAACATAAGTATACAATGTAAGTATGTAATGTAAGTATATAACATAAGTATACAATGTAAGTATATAATGTAAGTATATAACATAAGTATACAATGTAAGTATATAATCTAAGTATATAACATAAGTATACAATGTAAGTATATATACATTGTAATGTAATGTAATATATAAAGTATACAAACAATATTAACACTATATAACAGGGGAGATAACCACAACATGGTTTCATATTAATTAGTGAACTATTATATTACGTAAAATCTATCTATAATCCATGCACCTGTCATTTCATATTATTTTAACTCCCTAAAACACATTAAATTGTGGAAGAGGTAGAGATACTTTGTTTAAGTGAATACACAGTGTAATGGCGTTATACATCCTCCACCAGTAACTGTACTCATACTGTACCTACTAACCATCTGCAAATAACACAGTGTCTCCGCTAGATTCCCCATCACCATATTGTGCTAGCTCCGCCCCTCCAGCACCACCCTGATTGGCTGACCTAAATAGACACTTGCATGTAGTGAAGAGTTAATATACATGTAGCATTGCAGTATATAAAGGAAATTTACAGCATTGGCATCTTGGTAAACCCTTGGACACCAAAACAATTCAATGGAATGTCCTAGGTGGCTGCGTGGTCTACATCGTATGTACATTGTACTCGTACATGTGCATACATATTACTGTAGAGATATTTAGGTACTTCTACATGCCCCACCAATATTCCAGTGGACTGTCTAGGGCCAATGTCAGTACGAATAGTTAAGTGTTTTCACGACCTTCTAGAACAGTTACGATCAAAAATAAAAATCCCAAGATGGCTGCTCGGTCGAAAGGGCTTTTGAGTAGGAATTTTTCTTAGTCAAAGGAAAGCATCCCTAGCTCATCGACACACCTAAGTTTCTAACACGAAAATAATAATTTGCTTCTGGTTCAGGCTAGTTTGTTCACGACCCTATGACCTTATGACAGACTCGGGCCAGAAAACTCTTGAACAAGTTGGTCTGTGACCAAAGTTTAAGTCAGAAAGACAATGCAATTCTACATTGGCGTATCACAGTGTCAGTAAGAATATAATATGATATTCTGAAAATAAATTAGAAAGACATCATCAATTTTCATAAAAACTCCCTTCACATCAAGTAAGAGTTAGACTAGGCCTACTTGACAACTATAAAACATCAAATCCAAAATCTGAAATCTGGTGGGTATCAATTCATGTGTAGGGAATATGTCGTAAGTAGGATGGTGAAGATGTCCCCCCATCCACATATCTAGAGCTAACTTGGAACTATGGCTACGTAAATCACCTTGACATAGACACAGGTCCATGCTGTACCATATCCTCAATACTGTTGATATATATAGCCTGGCTAGGCATAGTGCCAGAGGTCACTGAAGGCTGATGGGGCTGGCTAGACGGTACAGAGCTATTCGTCTGGTTCCGAACTTTGTTGGCTCTGATAAACTCTATCATGTCTTCAGTTGTGATCATATAGGTACTTCCCTCTGCATGTAAGCAATGATATGATTGGCTAACACACTGAATATTAACCAATTAGTATTCTCAGTTAGCAAGCACAGGGTTAACAACAAGTTACACACAAACCCTTGCATGGGTATATAAGAACAAAAGAGCCAAAAACATTATACTAACAACAATAACTTAGAGATTATAACTGCAGAATATCACAGATTACTTCAGCAGATAAGTCCTAAAGGTAAGACATAGTCCATGCATAGAACACAAGAGCAGCGCAGTAGCAAATAACATGTATTGTTGTTCTTTGTGTTACCATATGTTGGAGTTGTCTCCTCTCTTTATGAGAAAAAGTGAGAGAAGACAATTACAAAATAGTATGCTGCTGCAGTATATAATGCAATTATTATTATTATGTGTATTATATACATGTACATATGGTATAAACACACAAAGAGTGGTATATAATACATACGTAAAGACCCAGCCCCCTGTTCCCTTACACTGTCCCATAGTGCATCAGCTGACAGCATATCAACTACAGTGTTTTTCTTCACATCTAAAAGTTACAAACACAAGCACTGTACCAACACATAAACTACAGCAATCAATAGCTCCACATCGCAGACTATAATATAGAGGTACCAGAACTAACACTAACACTAGTACCTACTAGTACTGATACTAATACTAACACTAGTACCTACTAATACTGATACTAATACTGATACTAATACCTAGTACTAACACTTGTACTAGTCTTAGTACTACAATGTAACAGCTCTGGTATATTAGAATGGGGCCATTCCATGGGGACTGATCAAATTTGCGTGCTGGCCCGACTCAGATTCTTTTGAAAATTTGCAGGTAGAAAGAGCACCCTTGAATTAGTGGGAAACCACCAATTTCTTTTCTATTTGACCCCTGTGGTTCCGGCAGCAGCTCGTTGAAAAGAGGGAAAATGTAGTGGGGACAACAATTGAATTTTTTGAAATTCCTGAACATTGAAATTATTACTGTGACCACTGTATGATACTTAGAGCTGTAATTTTTGTTACATAGATACTTTTATATATATACTTCAGTTTCATTACTCATTCAAGCCTGCATGGTCAACATATTGAGGGTCAGAGGTCACCGAAAACACCTCTCGGAGCTAGTTTGACCCAAATTCACTGAAAATCGACCAAATAGACATCGCTGGATCTGATGAAAAAAGGTTGATATACAATAGCTAAGTATTGAAGATGCTCAATACAAGGATAAATGAATTTTTGAGAATAAAAAACACTTTCCAGAATAAATCATATGGCGACAGCGGCTCAAATTCAACATGGCCGTCGTCCGAGTTGGCGTTTTGGGGCGTTATTCAAGGCTAAATCTACTAAACTTAATAGTGAAAATTAATAGCTGAATTCTCAGATTCAAATTTTACATATATTTGCTATAATATAGTGACTGCATGGCCATGCAGTTAATTGGCTATGGCCATAGAAGTCAGTCAAGACGTAATTTGAGGTACAATTTGCGACTTGGCCTGGTTATACAACCTTATTGGTCAAGAAAAATGGGTGGAATCTTTTTTAATAGCGCAAACATGCAGTTTTGGTAACTTTACCATGACTCGTCCTTTCACATGTTTGTTAAATGAGGTAAGATAGCTAATCTAAGCAGTATTTCAAGGTGTGACTTATACCAAGTATTGTTTAGTGAAACAGACGGTGAAGAAAGTGATGCTCTATGGAACTGAGGCTTCTTTAATCAGTGGGTAAGGCTGAGGAGTTAAAGGCAAAGGAGGAGTTCAAGACAAATTTTGGGGTCATCATTAGTTATCAAATTCTAATCAAATATATACATGTACATGCATAACTATAGCCACAGCCCTCGAACAATCACTTTTAACAATTTTTATATATATTTACATGTAGCTTACAATTAAACCGGTGTTTGCTAATTAGCTCCAAAAATATCTTTTTGGTCCTATATTAATGACCACAACTAAGGTAAGTGGTGCGACATGCATTAACTTTTCATCAACAGAGTAATCAAAAATATGAATATGGTTTGTGAGACATAATTTTAGTTGTACCTAGCAAATTGAAATTATATTACAAGTGTTCGCTTGTTTCCAAAGGTAATAATGTTTAATGTACTTGCTAGCATCACCACGCCAAATTTACCGTTCCTTATACCGACAACTTGATTTTCAATCGAGATAGTTTTGGCCCTTTGAAAGACAAAACCACTTATCTGAAAAAAATTACGCTCAGTGAATAAAAGAAGAGCAGATCTCACCTTTCTAAGTGCAGACAACCATATTGACCTGGCCATAATAATTGTTATACTATGGACTGCTGAAATTCAATCTCTTCTAATAAATACTGTACAACACTTATACACTGGAAAAGGAACTATTCACATTATCATGAACAAAAAATATTTTTGAAGCTAATTAGTAAAGACTGGTTTAATTGTAAGCTAAATACATTTACATGTATATATTATGTAAGTTTGTCAAAACTATTGTTTGTGGGCTGTGGCTACAATTTTGCATGTATATTTTTGATTAGAATCTGATAACTAATGGTGACCATAAAAAAAATCCCGAGCTAAAACGCCATCTCACCCACTGATTAAAGAAGCCTTAGTTCTATGGAGCTCCATCTTCTTTCCCTTCCTTTTCATTAAACAATACTTGGTTAAGTCTGACCTGGAAATACTACTTAGATTAGCTACTCTGCCTCATTTAACAAACGTGTGAAAGGAAGAGTAATGGCAAAGTTAACAAAACTGCATGTTTAGGCTAGTAAAATGGATTTCACCCATTTTTCTTCACAAAGTAGGTTGCATAACCAGGCTAAGCCTGAAATTCCACCTTAAATTAAGTCTTGACTGACCTTTATGGCCATAGCCAATTAACTGCATTGGCGATATAGTCACTATATTGTAGCGAATGTATGTAAAATTTGTATTTGAGAATTCAGTCTTTTAGACCCAAAAAGACAAAGTTTTTATTGCAGAAATGGAATCTACAAGTGTGAATTGTATTAATATATAGCAACATTTTCACCATTAATTTTCACTACTAAGTTTAGTAGATTTAGCCTTGAATAACACCCAAAAACGCCAACTCGGACGACGGCCATGTTGAATTTGAGCCGCTGTCGCCATACAACACATTTTGGAGAGTTTTTTTTGTTCTCAAAAATTCATTTATCCTTGTGTTGAGCACCTCTAATCCTTAGTTATTCTATATCAACCTTCTTTTCATCAAATCCAGCAGTATTTATTTGGTCGCTTTTCAGTGAATTTGGGTCAAACTAGCTCTGAGAGGTGTTTTCAGTGACCTCTGACCCTCAATATGTTGACCATACAGACTTGAATGAGTAGTGAAACTGAAGCACGTATATGAAAGTATCTATGTAACAAAAATTACAGCTCTAAGTATCATACAGTGACCACAGTAATAATTTGAATGTTCAGAAATTTCAAAAAAGTCCATTTGGAGTTGTCCCCACCACATTTTTCCAATTTTTAACGAGCTGCTGCCGGAACCACAGGGGTCAAACAGAAAAAGAATTGGTGGTTTCCCACTAATTCAAGGGTGCTCTTTCAACCTGCAAATTTTCAAAAGAATCTGAGTCGGGCCAGCACGCAAATTTGATCAGTCCCCATGGAATGGCCCAATGGTGAACGATTGGCTACAACATAATTACCTAGTAGGCCTATCACGTGATATTCAATTACTTGCTGAGACAACCAGTTAGTCAGACAAACAGACAGAGTAACAAAATATACATATCAGTAAAGGACAAACTCACTCTGAGAAGGTAGAGAATTTGTTCTCCCAAGTTTGTGATCTGAGTTCCGTCTAGAGGAGTGAACACTAATGCAGTCACTGACCACTCTGTGTGGAGAATTGGTCAGTTTCTTTCTCACTCGTTTCCTCCTCTCATGGGGTTTGTGGGCACCAACCTTGACCCCACCTGATATGTTCATACAGTATAATAGTCACCGAGTATCAGCATATATACAGTAGGGTAACCTTACTGACATCATTAACTGGAGTTACCTACTCTTCTGTCTACTGTAAAAATAGCTAATACTTATAATATGTATATAAATACTTCCAGATCAAGAGGCTAACAACTCTGGGTCAATGACAGGTTTACGTAAAATTAGAATGTTGATATTTCTGGCACATTGGTTGCAGAACCGTGGTCTCAGTAGGCAAAATAACAGATTCTGCTAACCAATGAAAAGAGAGCTCATGGAGTATTCTAGAATGAACCTAAGGAAAGATAATTCTCAATACTCCACAGAGAGACCGAATGTAGAATGACTCTTATCTACGGAAGAACAAACTAGTGACAGTTTTACCTGATACATTAGCAGACACAGTCTGAAGGGGCGCTCTGGGCATCTGAATAGATGACCGGGTACTGGGGGGATTCACCTTCAGCCAGGAGTTGGGGTGAGAGTAATCCCCTCTTTGAACTCTAAGGTTGGGTTCCCCTTGTCCTTGAACCACCTATAAACACATGAGGATGTATAAGGTGTCTTCAAGACCTCTTTGACAGACCAGGGCCGCAAATAAAAATCACAAGATGACTGTTCGACCCAGGTCAGAAGGGCTATTGGCCTGGGATTTTGCTTGGCCAGACGAAACCATCCCTAGCTCATCGGCACACGGACTTCTTCATGCGAAAATGAGGAATTTGCTTTTAGTCCAGGCTGGTATGTTTGTGATTTTGACGGATGTGTGCCGGAAAATATTTCCGCAAATTAGCATGGGTCTGAAGTTTAAGTCGTGACGACACGTATAGCTACCTATAAACACATGAGAATGCATAGCAACCTATCAACAAATGAATAACTGTAGCAACTTGCAAACTGTCATGGACAACAAGGTTGGCACTATTAGGCCTATTTGTTATAGCGTAGAAAATACATTATTGCAAAATCAATCGCTTTAAACTTGGTCCATCTGTCTAATCTAGGTTAACTAGTGCTGATTTGTTTAAAAAAAAAACCTGAATGATACCAAAGTTATCTTTCACCCATCGGTTCTAGTTTGGCGTGGTTTGGAAAAAAAAAGAACAGAATCCAATTGCCAAATTTGCCGCACTCTGCTTTCAACTATAATAGAGGGTCATGTTTTATTTTGTTTGATAAAGTGTATATATTAAATAATAATTGTTTATAAAAATACTGTAATATTGAGTACTAAAAACTGAGTAAAACTAAAGTAAATCATCACTGGGTGAGAATGGTGACTGCAGCTAAGCCTGTACAACACTATGCATTCACACATATGCGACACTAGCCATTACAGGAAATGGGTATGACTTGAATCATAACGAACCACAAAATTCGGCTTTGGTTTACATTTTAAAATTCTGTGGTTTTTGAACCGAGAAGAAAGAGAACTGAATGATGCCAGAAGACTGTTCAGGACTACATTTGTAACAAAAATCCCACTATAGCCTTAGTACTTACATTTATTATGTGTGGGGAGAGGGAGGGTCTATATGGGAGTCCATGTACTTCATCATAAGAGTTATTAGGGCTACTGTTGTCAGGGTCATCCTCAGCCTGGTGTACAAATATCTTCACATCTTTTCCGCCATCCAGCCGACCTGTAGGATGGTAGAACACATGATACAGGTTATACTTTACACTACATGTATGTACATGTACAATGTAAGTACATGTACAATGTAAGTACATGTACAATGTAAGTACATGTACAATGTAAGTACATACCAGTACATGTATGTACATGTATCATGGTCAGTAGAGATAGAAATTACTATCCTCTCATCCCATGCTCAATTCGTACAAGGGTAAATCAACTCAAGTGACACTATTTCATGGACTATGAAAGCTAGTAAAGGGCTACTATATACTCTCGCTAGCCTTAGTGTTCACTCACTTACCATCCACCACCTTAGCACATGGGAATTGATACATAGTCTTTAGTATTAACAATAACAAATGCTATGCACTGAGGTTGGCAACTAATCAACCAGAATTTTTAAGAAATGCGAAAACTGCAGTATAACACAATAGCAAAAAGTTCGCAATGACAGACCAAACACATGATACACAGCACATGGTAAAGGTAATGATAGGACATGTACAGAGAAGTGTACGACCTACTTTTGAGATTGTGTTTCCTGAGCTTCTGTATCTGACAGTAGGAACAGGTGAGAAGTATTAGAGCAATGGCTAGTATAACCACACCAACCACCAGAACACCTGTTGACAGCTGTCATCAAGTAAAAGAGGAGTTATCATAGACATCCGAAAAATAAGATTTGCCGTTCCCACAAAATGAATAGCAGATACAATTTTATTGACCAGCCACTGTCATCATCTCAATATTTACTTTCAGCTCAAGCTCATAGAGAGATGGTGATAGCTCTGCGGGTTAGTATAAAGACGCTCTCATAAAATATCTCTTTTGAGAACTGGGAGTGTCACAACTGACTGAGATACTTGTCTTGTACTCGGAACAATAATGTGTTTTGAAACCATTATTTACTCACATTCCTCTAGCTTTTGGCCAGTTAGGAATAAAAACTGTCATATTATCTTCCTTTCCATCCCCATGTAAGTCAAATAGTATAAGAGTAGAATTCGATACTGGTAGCAGCATTAACCAGATCAGTGAGTTCGATGGTGAGTCACCCATTCAGTTGGTTGGTGAGTCACTCATTCGGTTGGCAAGTCATTCAGTTGGTAGGTGAGTCATTCAGTCGGTTGGCAAGTCACTCGGTTGGTTGGTGAGTCATTCAGTCAGTAGGTGAGTCATTCAGTCGGTTGGCAAGTCACTCGGTTGGTTGGTGAGTCATTCAGTCAGTAGGCGAGTCATTCAGTCGGTTGGTGAGTCAGTCAATCAATCAGTGAGTTGAGAGAAGACTAGCATAAAGTCACATACCTGGATGTCAACAAACGCCTTTCCACCAGTTTCGCTCGTAGGATTAACATCAATATGACTGCAAACTGAAAACGTAAAACAGTCATTTAACTAATAGCGGAAATTAGACCAGCTAACAAAAAGTCTCCATTAAAACTTCAGCAACAGAAGTTGCATTTGTTATGCATACTAATTGACCCAACTATTTAAATCACCGACAGTGAGTATTATAGTGAACAGAATTGACCTACACTGTGTCATAGTGATCAGAGCAGTGGAGCTCTACCCACTATTCTGGTCATGAATGAGATTGATAGCAGGAGTCAGCTGATGTGCTGATAGCAATGAGAGGCTGCACCAGGACTAAGACTATACATACAGGTGCACAGTGAGTTCCACGCTCACTAAGAGTATAGAGTAGTATACGAGTATCTCACTCACCGTGTTCATCGTGTAAAGTCCACAGTTTACCGTGTCCATAATAGTAGTGATTATCTCCCCCTTGTAACTGATAGAAACAAGATAGGGGGCGCTCTTTACCTGTATGCCTCAATGAGAACGTCACCATACTGAGAGCCCCTGATCGTACTCCATCTACAAGACAAACAGATAATGATAAACAAACACTCGTCATTCCTATGTCCCTATATTATACATATATATCATCAGAAAATACTAATTATAAAGTAGTAGGCTAAGTGAATATAATGCAGTTGAAGGTCAACTCCATTTGTCTGTGGTGCTGTAGTTACTGAATCTTCCGCCATGTTCAATCACTAGACCATCATTTGATTCACTGTTAAAGACACAACTATGTGTGTGTTTATCCTCTCCAAATGCTCTCCCAGTCTCATCTGGGAGGAGAGTAGGAATGTTCACTCTATTCCAAGTAGTAGGATATCATCTGCGAATCTTTCTCATTCAGCATCAGTATAGAGACCGTTGTGGTGAAAAGTCTCACACACTGAACACATGTAGATCTACATACATTACTACATCTAGAGTAGAGAGTATAGAGAGCACTGTGACTCACCTAGATAGTGCTGACAGACCGGCTGTCTATCACTTGAGTCGGTAACAACCTCTAAGTCTTCTGTCGTCTTCTGTTCATAGACATCTAGACTGGTTGATGTGTTGTATGACTTGACACAGTATACAGATGGTGTTGGTAGCGTATCTACTACATCATCACCGCTTGTGTTCCTTCTCACCGCCAATCCAACCAGTATTACCTACAACTAATCAGTTAATATAAAACTACAAGAACATGACTATGGGGTACACATGCTATAGTAATGGTGCAGTGATGCTAATACACATGCTATAGTAATAGTACAGTGGTGCTAATACACATGCTATAGTAATAGTACAGTGATGCTAATACACATGCTATAGTAATAGTACAGTGATGCTAATACACATGCTATAGTAATAGTACAGTGATGCTAATACACATGCTATAGTAATAGTACAGTGGTGCTAATACACATGCTATAGTAATAGTACAGTGATGCTAATACACATGCTATAGTAATAGTACAGTGATGCTAATACACATGCTATAGTAATAGTACAGTGATGCTAATACACATGCTATAGTAATAGTACAGTGGTGCTAATACACATGCTATAGTAATAGTACAGTGATGCTAATACACATGCTATAGTAATAGTACAGTGATGCTAATACACATGCTATAGTAATAGTACAGTGGTGCTAATACACATGCTATAGTAATAGTACAGTGATGCTAATACACATGCTATAGTAATAGTACAGTGATGCTAATACACATGCTATAGTAATAGTACAGTGGTGCTAATACACATGCTATAGTAATAGTACAGTGATGCTAATACACATGCTATAGTAATAGTACAGTGGTGCTAATACACATGCTATAGTAATAGTACAGTGATGCTAATACACATGCTATAGTAATAGTACAGTGATGCTAATACACATGCTATAGTAATAGTACAGTGGTGCTAATACACATGCTGACTGAGATATGAATTGTAGGATCTACGACACACAACTAGTAGCCTAGTATAGACAAACTAAAAGCTGCAGCAACTTGTTGATGAGCAGTACATAATATTGGAGTAACTGTACATGATACACAGCACTATGGTGACCACCTACATAAACAGATAAATTGTACCTCTTAGTAGTAGTAGTAGTAGTGTATAGTAAAGGTTTCACAAGCAAGTATACATTACAACTACATACACTCCAGTCACCCTGAGGATCATACCTTAGACTGAGAGCTTGCAGATTGTAGACTACTGTCCACCATACAGGATACAGAATACACAGTGTCAGTGTTGTAACACCTCACACCCTCTGGATATATGGTAAATAGTTGGCCTTCAATATATATATGAATGCACGTACATGTATATAGGTCATAGAAACAGGTATTATATATGTCATAGAAACAGGTATATATGTCATAGAAACAGGTATATAGGTCATAGAAACAGGTATATAGGTCATAGAAACAGGGATATAGGTCATAGAAACAGGTATATAGGTCAAGGTAAATGCTGTCATGTTTCTTCATATTTGCCCACAAGGGGTGTCACAACGCCGAAAGTTTTACCTAACTAAACCACAGAGCTAAGATAATGTGGGTATATGGGTCCAATACAATTAGACAACGTCATGTAGGGAGTTAATCAAAGTGTACACCAGAATTGCTAGACCAGAAATGGCCAGAAACGAGAGTTAATTATACATACCAGAACATGTCAACACACAAGTATGGGCATTATATATACTGATTAACATACCTGATGTGTCTTGCACTCTTGCTAGGAGGTAAACTACAGCTACCAACAACTCTGCTGATATGTGGCTAGATATGTTACTAGAGTTCATAATCTATTAGACTGTACATGATAGTGTGAGTCTGGTATCAATCAGTGGTGACAGTGAGTCAACTGATGAGTGACTCAATGAAGTAGTTATGTATAACAATCAAGACACAACTATAAACAAACACCTTCAGAAAAACATATGTACTTGTAAAATCACATTAATTGACTATAACAATCACACCAGCTGTTAAAAACATCCCATGTACACAATCTATAAAATAATTCATGCTTACTAGTTTCATTATAAACACAATAGTTCACCGCACCAAGACAGACCAATCATCAATAAAAGGTGTCAATATGGCAACTCTTAGCCAGTCCATAACAGCCAAATATGGTAGTAGGTGGAAGCAGAGTAATCTGTTAGTTTCATTTATCACAACTACTTGTAAGATGGATATTAGTCAGAGAATAACTTCAATACAAACAAAACAGATCGACGAGGGATGTACAGCTACTTTATTTATCATTTCCAGAAGCGTTTGATCTGAACATAAAATACGTTATCGCAAACCTCCAAAAATAAATGACCTATACGTCTCCCTATTCTACAGAACCATGTATTTTACAAAATGGGACTCCCAGCTGCGGTGAATAAATCACACAATTATGTTGAGCCCAAAAGATAACTTTGAAACAACCATAGAGTGTGAAGATGATATAACTTAAATATATGTACACAACTGTTGGCCATTCATACAATGCTATTCGACATGCTAGCACATACAGCATAGCCTAGCATATATACATTGTACTTTATCCATAGTTAATCATATCATATTCCGTCAAATATATACATCAGGTGTACCTTTCCTACCCAACAGAACAGGGTAGACGTCGGATTTGGAACCGAGGCTACCCATTCTATTAATCATTACATTTCGTAGCCTGAGTAACTAACGCTAAATATTAGAGTAACATAGTAGGGTATAGCATACTCAGCCCCCAAACTTGAATCTAGCCAGAGGATTGTAGAGCCCTGGGTTCTTTTGTGTCTCCTTGTAGTTCTTACTTCTCTCTGCCTTCTCTTTGGCCAGTTTAGCCTTGAGTTCCTGAAATATTAATAATAACCAGTGAGGGTGGGTACACATACACTACATTAACTGACACCTGACAAGTTATGAAATATCCATGTAACCTAGACTGCACTTGAAGTTGATACACGGAGTACAATATATGCATGTAATACAATATAACCTCTAGCGCAGTAACCAAAGATCACACAGTCAATCAGGTGATATTAGGGGGGGGGGAGGGGGCTACAATAATATGCTACCACTACGTGTTTCCCATCTTATGTTTGTAGATCAAAAAATATTATTAATCCCAATATTTTACGATGAGTTATTTGGTTTGAAACTTGAGAGCGTTATTGTTATTATAAAGTCTATTTGGCTCACAAATGACAATAGTGGAATGATAACTCCCCATTGGTGACTTTCTAGTGGGCCATCTTAGAGACGCACTACATGTAGGTATAAAGTACTGGGCAGACTGTTCTATATATAACTACTAGTAGTAGTACTGATACTACTACTACTAGTACTGATACTACTACTACCACTACCACTACTAGTACTGACACTAATACTAGTACTGATACTACTACCACAACTACTACTACTAGTACTGACACTACGACAGGTACTACTACTAGTACTGATACTACTACTACTAGTACTAATACTACTACTACTAGTAGTGATACTACTACTAGTACTGATCTACTGCTACGACCGGTACTACTACTACTAGTACTGACACTACGACAGGTACTACTACTACTAGTACTGACACTACGACAGGTACTACTACTACTAGTACTGACACTACGACAGGTACTACTACTACTAGTACTGACACTACGACAGGTACTACTACTACTAGTACCGACACTACGACAAGTACTACTACTACTACTTACCCATCTACGTTTAGACTCCATACTAGATTTACTCGGCTTGTAGTTCATCTTCAGCCATTTCTTAGGAATCTTATTTTTCTCTTCCACCACAGCATCAGATGGTCTCACTGATTTGATAGACTCTGTATAGAGGAAGATATGGTATCTATACACGTACATATCTAATGCAGTACGGTACAGTACGATAGCAATGGGTAAAACATGTTTGAGAAACACGGAGACTAATCACAGGAGACATGGAGAAAAGGCTAATCTCATGTATGGTTCAGAGATATGGACTAGCAGAAAGGCAGAGTTGATAAGAATTTAGGCTTTTGAGATGTGGATATGGAGGAGGGCGGAGAAGATAAACTGGGCAGAAAAGGTCAGTAATGAGAACGTCCTAGAGAAAGAGAGAACCTCAAAAATTAGTGGAAACTATCAGGTCAATTAAGAACAGATGGGTGGGACATATATTGAGACATGAGGGATTAGTGAAGGATGTCATTGAAGGAAAGATGGAAGGGAAACAACCCAAAGGGAGAAAGAGAATGATGACAGATATGTGCAAAACGAAAAAATCTTGAAGAGGGCGGCAAAAATAGACTCTTGGAGAGCAGGAGAATGAGGGAACTGCCCGAGGGCAGAATACACACAAACACACACATATAACCCACCATGCTGTAGTGTTATAAGGTGATATGGTATCTTATCCAATAGCTGTTTCACCTCCATCGTCTGCCTCTGCTTCTTGTTCTGGAATGGATTGGCCTCCATAGAGTCGAAGTTTGGTTCACCAGCACCTGGTGGTAGGAGAGAGGAAGGACATAGTAACATGCTACACTATGTTGTTATGGTGAAGACAGGAAGGAACTGTATCGTATACATGTGAGGCAGATGAACAGCTAGGAGGGCTGCAGCTGCTAAGCTAAAATGGCTGAAGCAATGGCAGACAATAATATCACGACTACAAATACAAGATGAGATGATTAAACGGTTTTGCTGAACCTCAACTTGTCTTCCACAAAGTGGTAATGGTCACCATAATAGTCTCTGGACAAAGTACGAGACACAGACAGTGTCAGTCAATCATTCACACACTTACATGTACCTGGTATATAGTAGTACATGTATGTAACACTTACCTGGTATATGGTAGTACATGCATGTAACACTTACCTGGTATATAGTAGTACATGTATGTAACACTTACCTGGTATATAGTAGTACATGTATGTAACACTTACCTGGTATATGGTAGTACATGCATGTAACACTTACCTGGTACATGGTAATACATGCATGTAACACTTACCTGGTACATGGTAATACATGTATGTAACACTTACCTGGTATATGGTAGTACATGTATGTAACACTTACCTGGTATATGGTAGTACACGTATGTAACACTTACCTGGTATATAGTAGTACATGTGTGTAACACTTACCTGGTATAAGTAAACTCTCGAATCCCGTGGAGGAACCGACTCCCAACACATCTTCATAGGGACAGAATTGTACCTGCTTTACAGGACCTAGGGCTACGTGAGACATGTAGGCTGAGGTAGGGGGCCGTATGAGCGTGTCCTGTAAGTAGATAATATGGTCGTCAGTGACGTCATTGGTGGGAAAAGTATTGAGTATGAGAGGGAAACCACCAGAAGTCAAAAAGCCCCGTTTTTGTCTAAAAAAAACGTATCACCTTGCTTTCAATCGTCCAGTTATGGACCCAATATGGCACACAGTGACCCCTCAATCCTCCCATTGGTACAGCATACCATGGCTCTGTGAAGGGAGTTTCAACACATGTTATGGCAGCTATACAGACACAGGTTTGTAACTTGCATCTCTATTGATATAGTGAACACTGATGGAATAACATCTCCAGAGATATAGACAAAGTGGAGGCAAAGACTTCCTTACCAGCTACACACACTGTATGTAGTTGCCAGCTACACCCACTGCATGTAGTTACCAGCTACACCCACTGTATGTAGTTACCAGCTACACCCACTGTATGTACTTACCAGTTTAGAGATGTCATCACTTTGTGGATCTCTTACCTTGTACACATAGACTGTGCTCCCTTACCTTGTACACATAGACTGTGTTCCCTTACCTTGTACGCATAGACTGTGTTCCCTTACCTTGTACACATAGACTGTGTTCCCTTACCTTGTACGCATAGACTGTGTTCCCTTACCTTGTACGCATAGACTGTGTTCCCTTACCTTGTACGCATAGACTGTGTTCCCTTACCTTGTACGCATAGACTGTGTTCCCTTACCTTGTACGCATAGATTGTGTTCCCTTACCTTGTACGCATAGACTGTGTTCCCTTACCTTGTACACATAGACTGTGTTCCCTTACCTTGTACACATAGACTGTGTTCCCTTACCTTGTACGCATAGACTGTGTTCCCTTACCTTGTACGCATAGACTGTGTTCCCTTACGTTGTACACATAGACTGTGTTCCCTTACGTTGTACACATAGACTGTGTTGCCTTACTTTGTACGCATAGACTGTGTTCCCTTACCTTGTACACATAGACTGTGTTCCCAACACCTGCAGCCAGCAATCCCTGACTAGAGAAGTGCATACTGGCAGGACCAGCAGGTACTTTAAACTCATGCAGACATTTGTATTTCCTCAAATCCCAGACTTTCACCTTTCTGTCTGCTGCAGATGTGGCCATATAACTGAAGAACACAACAGAGTGTATACAATATAGAGCGCCATATAACTGAAGCACACAACAGAGTGTATATAATATAGTGGGCCATATAACTGAAGAACACAACAGAGTGTATATTATAATATAGCATGGAGGATAAGAGAAACCAATGAAACAAGGTGACCCATAGATTTGGAGGGAGACAGATCAAGAAGCTGTCAACTGTGTGAAAAGCTGTACAGCAGTAGTAGGCTATGGCACAGTATATATTACCACACACAGACACTCACTTGCCAGACTTGTCAATACAGAGGCTGTGAACAGGTGCTCCATGAACTAACATCTCAACTAGTGACTCCTTACAGTTAGGACTCCACAAGCTCACCGTGCCTCTAGAGTGAGCCAGGTGTACTATGGCATTAGATGGGTTCTGTGCCATTATATTGAGTCTACCTCTATGGGTCTGTGTACCAGCTACCTTCTGTCCTATACTTACATCTAACCAGCTGAGGTAGCCCTTGGCATTCTGTAGCAGGTAGAGCAGATAGTGGGTGGTATAGCTTATACATACACATGTAACCACATAATAATAAATTTTATACCTACATGTATTGCATACTATGTATGTGTCATGGTCCAACACGATATGCTGATAGACTCCCAGTCAACTACCTGCTAAACTATATTACATTGTACATTGTTTAGTCAACATCTAACTGGACACCCACTGCCCATAACTACATATGTAGAGTGACTGGATGTTACCATTAATTTAATTGGGAGTTTGAGAAAGCAGGACTTAATAATTCTACTCTGTCATTTCCATAAGTGATACACCCCAGATAGTGAGACCCACAACACTATCTAACCGTCATAGAACACCAGATTGTTGTAGATGGAGTAGTCTGTCACAATTTCCCTACTTGTGATTTCAGATTCTTTAAAAATCAGTCATGAATACTGGATTGATAAGATGGTTTATTACTGGACTTACTAAAACTACACTGAACTGAACTTCTAACTGAACTGTCACTGTACTGTAATTGTAAAACTTGGGTCTCTGCTTTTATACCTCAGAGTACCTGACACTTCAAAAATAAGTCATGCATAAAATCATGGCTTAGAAAAATTTAGTCACATAAATTGCTTGGGATAAGAATTTGGGACATTACTAATTATAGGTTGTTTACACCTCTGATTCATAAACATATGATCACTAATACATTATAGTAGCAGCCTACTCTACTACTGTATACATAGACACTACACATGCATGTAATATTACTGTCCCATAAAACACCACTAGTAAAATATTAGAGTACAATGATAAAAAGATATGAAATAAAATGCATGACCATTAAAATATACATATACATATAAAACCCTGCACCAATAAAACAATGATAGTATAATATTGACTGAATTTGTGACATCACCCCCTTCTTAAGAGGAAATTCCATAGAATTTTCTTTACAGCACACAAATTCTAATCACATACAGCTCTGCTCAGGAAGTCAGCACCAAGATATCACTTCCTTTAATTGATTCTATTCTAAAAGAATGTTCCTGCAAAAACATGGCCCATCTCATTACACGATTATTTATAAATCGGGCCTGTTTCAGATAAGTCAAAGGTTCATGATCAGTTTCGAGTACAAAGCGGGTCCCATATAGATATGGTTGGTATTTCTTAATTGCCCACACTAACGCTAAACACTCTTTCTCTATGGTACTGTAGTGCAACTCAGCACCATTCAACTTTTTGCTGGCATAGCTAACTGGGAACAACTTTCCCTCTGTTTCTTGCAACAAAACAGCACCAATCCCACAATCAGAAGCATCTGTCCTTAAAACAAACGGCTTCGTCTGATCAGGTAACTTTAAGATTGGCTTTGACACAATCTTCTCCTTCAACACCCGATACGCATTCTCTGCCGCAACTGACCACTCAACCTTATTAGGCTGTCCCTTACGTGTCAAATCTGTCAATGGAACAGCTATAGCAGCATACTCAGGAATGTATTCCCTATAAAAACCAGTCAAGCCCAAGAATGACCTAACTTCTTTCTTCGTCTTAGGCCTAGGTGCATTCTTTACTTTCTCCACATTTGAATCCATAGGACTCATTGACCCACTCCCTAACACATGACCAACAAACTCTACGTGTGTCGATCCCAAAAAACACTTCGAAGGTCGAGCTGTCAATCTTGCTTTAGCCATGCGACCCAACAGCTCAGACAGGACCTTAAGATGCTCTTCCCACGTGGAAGTATACACCAAAATATCATCAACATAATTCTCGACACCAACCATTCCACCAATCAACTTCCTCATAGCTCTAACCAAAGTAGCACCAGAGTTCATCATACCAAAGGGCATCTTCAAGAACTCATATGAGCCATCAGGAGTGACAAAAGCAGTCTTCTCAACATCTTCCGGGGCCACAGGGATTTGCCAATAACCCTTGCTGAGGTCAATCTTGGTGAAGTACTTAGCACCAGATAACCTATGGAACAACTCGGAAATTGAAGTCATTGGCTCAGGATCAAACAACGTAATCTTGTTCAACTTCCTGTAGTCAATGCATACACGATCTGACCCATCAGGCTTCTTCACAACCACAACTGGACTAGCATAACTTGAGGTAGAGCGTCTTATTACCCCCATTTGTAACATCTCCTCAATGTTCTTGCTCAAGGATTCTCTGATCGAAAATGGAACAACATATGGATGGGAACGAATCGGGGTGGAGCTTGTCAAATTGATCTTGTGTTGAATAAGATCAGTACTCCCTGGCCTATCAGTAAAAACACTGGCATGTTCTTTCACTACAGCCTTCAATGCTGACAACTGATCCACATTAAGATCTGCCCCGAACCGGACATCTTCAAAAGATTCTTTGGGCACAAAACAACCTATCTCTGGAATGTCATCATCCATAATATCCTCTTCAACACTATCTATCACCGCACAACCCACCTTGTCTAACACTCCACTGGGTTTGCTTTCACCTTCGGTGAAGTACTTCTTCAACAGATTTGAATGATAAATGCGTCGACGACCATTTATCATCACTGCATAATCATTTAGACCAACTACCTCAACTATCTTGAAAGGACCCTTCCACTGCATCAATAACTTATTGCTGTCAGTGGGCAACAAGACCAATACCTCATCACCAGAGTTCAAAGGTTTCCTCTTGGCCTTTCGGTCATAGTAAAACTTGTACCTCTTCTGGGACTTCTCAAGATTATCCCTGGCCAACTGCAAAGTATCTTCCAACTTTTCACGAAGCTCAAACACATACTGATATGTATTAATGACCTCTGCGTCATTCTCCTCTGTAGTCCACAACTTCCTCAAAATATGCATGGGACCACGGACTGTACGACCATAGAGTAACTCAAAAGGGGAAAATCCACTAGACTCCTGCGGCACCTCACGATAAGCAAACAAGAGAGCATTGATATACCTGTGCCACTGCTTTGGCTGCTCACTACATAACCTTTTCAACATTTGCTTCAGTGTACCGTTAAACTTTTCTACCAGCCCATTGCACATTGGATGGTATGGAGTCGTAACCAACTGCTTTATACTAAGGCGTCCAACCTCCTTCATGCACTGAGACACAAACTGTGTACCCATATCACTCAAAATCTCCTCAGGAACACCTAACCTGCTAAAGAAATCAACTAGGGCCTCTGCCACGGTCTCGGTACTGATGTCCTTCAAAGGCACTGCTTCAGGGTACCTCGTAGCATAATCAACCAACGTAAGAATGAAACGGTGACCCTGTTCACTTGGTGGGGCTATAGGTCCAATCAGATCTACTGCCACACGCTTGAATGGTACATCCATTAATGGCATCTTCTGAAGAGGAGCCTTCTGCACACTCCCTTTACTAATTGTCTTCTGACAAATGTCGCACGACTGACAAAACCGACTTACATCATCATGCAACCCCGGCCAATAAAAACATGCCAAAATACGCCTCTTTGTTTTGGCGACCCCAAGATGACCTCCGAGAATAGAACAATGAGCTTGTTCCATTACTCTTTTTCTCAGCTCTGCTGGCACCACCAGCTGCTTACAATGTTCACCATTCTCATTAGCAAAGAACCTGTACAGAATCTGTCGCTTGACCTCAAACCATTCCTTATCACCTTTAACACCCGTCTCAACCTTCTTCCAAATAGATTGCAAACTCTGATCACCTTGCTGCATCTTAACCACATCCTCCCTATCAACATTAAGGTCAGTTATCTCTTTGACCTTCAATGAAGATGGCGTCCTTTTGCTTTCTTGAGCTTGAGCTCGTGTTGTTACGCCACCAATCTCCTTTACACCATCAACAGCAGCGAAATGCGAGCCATCAACATTTCCAACAATCAAGTCATAAATACAATCCTTCATACTATAAGCCTTGACCTGGCCAGAAATATAAGGTGTATCAACAACAATCTTCACCCGTTGAACTTCCTGCTTAGTTCCATTCATCATAGTAAAAGTTGCATGAGTGCCTAAAAACTGCTCAGGCTTCACCAAACTCTCATGAACTACAATAGCTGTACAACCGGTATCTCGCAATACTTTCACTTTAGTATCGCCCACAAAACCATCAACCAAGGGTAGATTCTCATCATCTAAATCTTCCCTCCGGTACACAGCAACCTGCTCAGCATCCTTTCCATATGCACCAACAGGTTTCTTGACCTTCAAACTGTCTTGCCTCACATTGGGACAAAACTTGGCAATGTGCCCAAACTTCTCACACTTCAGACACTTGCGCCTTGGAACCTTACAATCACTAGCCTTATGCCCATAACTACCACAGTTATGACATTGCACACCACTAAACTGCTGACCACTAGATGGCTCAAAACTCTTCCTCTCAACAGTCTGTTTAGAACTGTCAGACAGCCTTCTACCATGTGCGGCCAAAAATCTATCCGCCATTTCCGCCAACTCATCTAGACTCTTAGCATTTTGCTCCTTCAAATGCACAGCCAGATCCTTTGGACAGGTCTGGAAAAACTGTTCACGAACTAACAACTGAGCCACACGCTCCAAAGACTCAGCACCTGCTGCAGTCACCCACTTGGAATAAAAATTCTCTAGTCTAACTAAGAACTGCTTAGAGCTCTCGACACCTTCAGGTCTCTCACGCCTGAATATTCTACGGTAACCCTCCTCTGTGAGGTCATACCGCTCCAACAAAGCCAATTTCAATGACTTATAATCAACTGCATCCTCGTCTGACAAACGGGAATACACCTCTAACGCACGACCAGTCAACAATGTACACAAATAAGTGGCCCATACACTGACATTCCAACTATTATTCTTAGCAAACCTCTCAAACCTCTGCAAGTAACTATCTAACTCGTCTTTACCATCGACAAAAACTGGCAATTTTGGACTTTTACCCATTGTACTCATACCACTGACATTAGCCCTTGACTCACCTGATTTGTGTTCTAGTTCTAACTTCTTCATATCAAGTTCATGAGTCATTCTCCTTTCTTCAGCTTCTGCTCTGTGTTGCCTTTCCTCAGCCTCCTTCTCCGCCAATGCTAACCTAGATTCTCTCTCTGCTAATGCAAGTTTAGCCTCTCTTTCACGTTGTCGCTCCTCTCTTTCAGCTGTCTGCTGCTCTCTTACAAACTGTTGTAGACTTTCTCCATCATATCCCATCTGTTTAGCAAGAGCCACTAATTTCTCAATATCCATGTTGACTTTAAGTATATCCTCAGATTATACTTGACACTGTTACACACTTTGACACTAGAGTCACTACCACGGTGAAGTCGCCAACTGCTGTCTCACCAAACTGTCCAAATGTCTCCTCAGACAACACTTGTTTCCACTTGTAACTCACTAACACTAGAGTTACTTACACGGTGAAGTAGCCAAATCGCTCTCTCACCACCACTGTTCAGTAACTTGTAGCAATCCAATATTCTTCTGCTTATCCTCAGTGACTGATCCTGGTCATGGCACCAATTGTCACAATTTCCCTACTTGTGATTTCAGATTCTTTAAAAATCAGTCATGAATACTGGATTGATAAGATGGTTTATTACTGGACTTACTAAAACTACACTGAACTGAACTTCTAACTGAACTGTCACTGTACTGTAATTGTAAAACTTGGGTCTCTGCTTTTATACCTCAGAGTACCTGACACTTCAAAAATAAGTCATGCATAAAATCATGGCTTAGAAAAATTTAGTCACATAAATTGCTTGGGATAAGAATTTGGGACATTACTAATTATAGGTTGTTTACACCTCTGATTCATAAACATATGATCACTAATACATTATAGTAGCAGCCTACTCTACTACTGTATACATAGACACTACACATGCATGTAATATTACTGTCCCATAAAACACCACTAGTAAAATATTAGAGTACAATGATAAAAAGATATGAAATAAAATGCATGACCATTAAAATATACA
This sequence comes from Bugulina stolonifera, assembly GCA_935421135.1. Classification (NCBI taxonomy): domain Eukaryota; kingdom Metazoa; phylum Bryozoa; class Gymnolaemata; order Cheilostomatida; family Bugulidae; genus Bugulina; species Bugulina stolonifera. The sequence goes on along the minus strand of OW285197.1, from coordinate 1,942,288 downwards.
TATACATATAAAACCCTGCACCAATAAAACAATGATAGTATAATATTGACTGAATTTGTGACATAGTCAGACCTTCAGTTTACCATAAACATGAGGAACATAGCATTATTCCCCTTTTTCACTTGATGGTCATCTAACAGAGAACAAAAACGGGTGCCAGCTGGAGTGGACATAGAGTCGACACTAACTAATATAGTCTATGATGGACTTACGGAGCACGCCAGCAGGAAGTGATGTCGTAGGAACTGTAGCTGTAGAGGTGAGTCAAGTACTTTCAGACAATGTAACTCGATGCCCTCATTATCGTATATGTTTACCCATTGACGTTGTGCCACAGCCATCATGGTCTCATTGTGTAGGTGCCTGGTGGGGTGATAGTATGTACATGTAGTAGCTAGTATTATTTGTGGTTACTAGCAGTAGTAGTAGTTAGTAGTTTATATAGTATGTTGGTACCTGTTGTACGTGTACTATACAGTTGAATAAACACACAGAATCATGTACATGGATACACAACCCTTGGCTAGTTATACTCATGTATACCCACAAGCTCATATAATAGTATCAAGTAGACAAATACACAACTACCGTCTGCAAGCGCTAAAATAGGGGATTGTTTTATTTCTACCATCTTTACTTAAAACAAAGCCCCCCCCCCATATTGTTCAACAATTTCAAGAAAATCATTCATTAAATATAAAATTTAAAACACAAAACGACTCGCTAAAACATTGTGTTGCAACACATGTAGACTACACCTATAAACCACGAAGAGAGGAGACAACCCTTGTACACATACATAGGCTACGTTTACTATATACACTTACTTGATGTCGTGTATTGACTCCATAACATTGAATTCACACTTGAGTGACTTAGGCTGCCAGTCAATGACTGCTGTATGTCCGAGAGAGCCGGCCAGGGCCAGGTGTCTCCCGTTAGACGAGTAGTTGATGTGGTATGGACCAAAGTCTTTCAGGGACAGAGTGAAATGCTACAGGAATAATAAAATATACCATCTATTAGAGTACACATCATTATACTCTCCTATCAATGCCTACCTAATTAGAAGTTGTCACATCTCTTATTTGAGATATTATTATAAGCAAAGACTGACAATATTTTAGCCGGGAGCTCATTAGCTGCTGCTAGTTGGTGGAGTTCATGTAAACTAAAGGGATGATAACTCCCAGCTAAGTTATATGTTCAACTGATTCTACATTGCAATCAATGTGTAGAATAGCATTGCACTGACCACAATGCACTATGGGTAGCAGTGAATACTACCACGCGCGGGGTAGGAGTAGAGTGCCTACCTTCTGTGCTGACTGTATATCTACTGACTTGACGATGTCATGCTGTGATATATCGGCAGTAGCCTCTCCCTCGTCAGCCTCTATGAACCCGCTCTCCTCGGGCAGCATGAACTCCGATTTAGCAGCCTGTCTCACGGCGCTGCACATGATTGAAGTGGTGTGGGCTGTTCTACGGGACAGTCTTTCTGACTGTAGGCTCTTCTCCACCGTCCTAGCTACCTTCTGCTTAACCTTGGTCAGCTCCACACCTTTGCCATGCTTGAGTAAAGCTTTACGGCTTATTGGTGCTTCCCCTTGAAACTGGTCTTCAGGCTGTAATATAGACCATTTGCATGTAAAATCACAGAACAGACATCTCTTATTTCTTTCAATATTGTGATGAAATGACTGTAGTCATCTCCACATGTACAGGAAGTGTATACGAGTTTTAGAGTGCTCTCCAATCACCGAACATAATAATGGAACCCAACAACTTGTCTGGCACTACCCAGTTCAAATTTGTTATCCCCCAGTGGATAAATTGGAGTTTAACAACTCAAAGGTAACACAACTCTGAACTTTATCACCTCCAACTTATATCAACTATATAGAGTGACCAACTTTTGTAATCATGGTATTCGAAATGGTTCAGTCCAGACTTAAGGTAAGACAACTCCACAACCTATCAACCACAGCAGGTTATTCATTGAGTAAACAGTTAGGGTACATTCACTGAGTGAATAGCCATGGTACAGTCCCTCAGTGAATAGTCATGGTACAGTCACTGAGTGAATAGTTATGGTACAGTCACTGAGTGAATAGTCATGGTACAGTCACTGAGTGAATAGTCATGGTACAGTCACTGAGTGAATAGTCATGGTACAGTCCCTCAGTGAATAGTCATGGTACAGTCCCTGAGTGAATAGTTATGGTACAGTCACTGAGTGAATAGTCATGGTACAGTCACTGAGTGAATAGTCATGGTACAGTCACTGAGTGAATAGTCATGGTACAGTCACTGAGTGAATAGTCATGGTACAGTCACTGGGTGAATAGTCATGGTACAGTCACTGAGTGAATAGTCATGGTACAGTCACTGAGTGAATAGTCATGGTACAGTCACTGAGTGAATAGTCATGGTACAGTCACTGAGTGAATAGTTATGGTACAGTCACTGAGTGAATAGTCATGGTACAGTCACTGAGTGAATAGTCATGGTACAGTCACTGAGTGAATAGTCATGGTACAGTCACTGAGTGAATAGTTATGGTACAGTCACTGAGTGAATAGTCATGGTACAGTCACTGAGTGAATAGTCATGGTACAGTCACTGAGTGAATAGTCATGGTACAGTCACTGAGTGAATAGTCATGGTACAGTCACTGAGTGAATAGTCATGGTACAGTCACTGAGTGAATAGTCATGGTACAGTCCCTCAGTGAATAGTCATGGTACAGTCCCTGAGTGAATAGTTATGGTACAGTCACTGAGTGAATAGTCATGGTACAGTCACTGAGTGAATAGTCATGGTACAGTCACTGAGTGAATAGTCATGGTACAGTCACTGAGTGAATAGTCATGGTACAGTCACTGAGTGAATAGTCATGGTACAGTCACTGAGTGAATAGTCATGGTACAGTCACTGAGTGAATAGTCATGGTACAGTCACTGAGTGAATAGTCATGGTACAGTCACTGAGTGAATAGTCATGGTACAGTCACTGAGTGAATAGTCATGGTACAGTCACTGAGTGAATAGTCATGGTACAGTCACTGATATAGTCCACACTGACCTCTAGAATGTTCTCCAATTCTTTCATCTTCATAAGTCTGCTGATCTCTTTCTTATCTCCAGCTTTACGAGCAGCTCTCAGTTTCACTTTGTACTCGAGGAGTTCGGATCTAACCTCATCTTCTTCATCAGCTTTACGTAACACATCACTATAGTCTTCCATGGTAGGCACCATCTGTATGTATACATGGATTATATTATGTATGTGTGAATGAAATGTCAACAAGAAGGGTCAATGCCCTGTATTTTATTTTGTTCAACTTTGCCAAATCACAGGCTGTCAAACTAGGTTACGCGTCCACCCTAAATAACACACTAGGTCTAGCGAATTGGGCAGATACAAGAATACTCAAAGACATTTTAGCCTCTATCTAGGTTCACTCACCGAGATGGATATAGTTTGGCCAGATGCAGTTCCATTTTTATTTTCTGATGACTTCCCTCTTTTTCTCTTCCTTGTCTTTTTCTTCCCGTCCATCTCTGAGACTGTCTATCTCCTAAAGTATTTCTGTTTGTCTCCTGGAATCGGTCTGTCTGTCTCCTAAAGACCTTCTGTCTGTTTCCTGGAGTTTGTCTGTCACCCGGAGTCTGTATGTCTCCTGGCGTCTGTCTATGAATATCTCTCAGATTCAGCTCCTAATGAATCATTAATCAAATGCTGCCTAAACAAATGCCCATGAATTGACCACCCTACTCATCAGATATAGCTCCCAATGACTTCATTTGTTTCCCAGGTCCAAGTTGAAAAGAAAGCGTTTCGAGAACATTGCGGCCATTAAAGTTATTTAGAATCTGAAACCAGATGTCTGCAGGTATTGCATGGAAAAGCGGCAGGGAGGTAGCAGAGATGCATAAACTCATATGGGTCTGTCCATAATCACCGTTGCAACATTTAGAGAACATATCTGAATGTAGCCACTTATTTAACATTGTCCAAACTTGTTGAACAGAGCAGGCTGATAGAGCTTAAAATTCTCTACAAAATGATATGTTAAATGTTCATGTGAGATAACCAGTTTGCTGACGCTGTCCTAAAATATGTGTCACCGTTGCAATGTTAGAGAAATGGAATTCTAAAACATGTTCTGCCGTTATTGAAAATTCTGTGATTTGTGTCACTTCTCACTTTTTTTGCTTAGATATGATGTTGAGAACCTATGCAGCTACACTAGAAACCAAAAACCTAAGCAATATCTTAGTGTGCCTTGATCTGACGAGCTTAAATCGGTGTCACCGTTGCAACAATCCATCGTCACCGTTGCAACGCTTTCAAATTTAATGGACAAATTGAGCTTTTTAGGAAAATAAATCGCATTTTTATGGTTTCACATCTACCAAATATGTTGTTTATTAGGGTAATGGTATGATACACTCAAATAAAGCAGAGTTGTTTCAATATTTAACAATTGTGAAATACTCGAATACTGAAAGGCGACAATGTGTTAAAATGTTTTACCATTGTTAAAAACTCGGTGGATTGTGTTGCATCTCACTTTTCTTGCATAGATATAATGTTGAGAACATGTGCGGCTACATTAGGAGCGCAAAATCTAAGCAATATATTATCATGGTTTGAGTTGAGAAGCTCCAATTAGTGTCACCATTGCAACAATTTAACGTCACCGTTGCAACGCTGTAAAAATTAATTGACACTGAGCTTTCTAGGAAAGTAAATGACATTATTTGTATAGTTGTAGACCTACATTTTCCAAATATGATGTGTATTACGATAAGGATTCGATACAGGTAAAGAAGTAGACATGCTCTGAGCGAACAGAGCTCACAGACAAATTCCTTACTAAAAATACAATATATATGTAGAAAATGGCTAAACCCCTTAACATTCAGTAAGGCGCAAGGTGGCCATAATAAGAGGGGTGCCCTTGTGTGCAGTTCGCTCAGAGCATGTCTACCGCTCACCCGTGAAGCTTCCTTTTTAAAGGTTGCTGAGCTGGTGTAGTGGTAGCATGTTTTGTTCGGCTCGGCGATTAGGTGCTGTAGAGCCCCATGTTTAAACCCCAGTCAGGGACTGGTATTTTCATGGATTTGAAACAGGTCTCTGACTGCTCACAGACATATTCCTTGCTAGAAATACAATATATATATAGGGGAGAGCGGGATAAGTTGGGACAATTTTTGGTTTTTTGGGAATAATACGGAGTCGAGAGGTCATAGCATCATCATTTTTTGCATGGAAGTACTTTAATATGTTGTCTAACTATAGCCTGAAGCACACACATTGACAAGTCAGCATAGTGCGGTAATCCAAGATTTGGCAGCGCATGTCAAACGTCCCAACTTACCCCACTGACGGGGTAAGTTGGGACATGTGTGGGGCAAGTTGGGACACCATTGAAAATATAGATTTTAGATTTAGATTAGTCTCCTTTTTTATCATGAACAGATAGAATTGAAATGTTACAATAATATTACACATATATTTAAAATTATTGCCACATATGTCAAAAAACATAATATCTGTAAAAAACTGCTGAACTTTAATTTAGTTCGGCCTCGAAGTGTTTAATTTTTTTTATTACAAGATAGTCTAGGGAAGGTATGAAAATTGTTTTGATGTAAAAGAGAATGTTAAGTAAATCTTTGTTAGAATAGGAGGATGCCAGCTTAAACATGAAAACCCCTTAATTCGTTTGGCGCCTTATAGGTGTAATAATTTATAATAGCTCTATTAGCTGTAATAATTTATAACGCTCTTTTTTGATCAAGTTCCAGTCTACTTATGCCTATTAGACTTGAAACTATAAAATAAACTAGCACATCGTAGGTGACCATTTTTCTAATTTTGGTACAGCAAATTTTCTTAAGCTTTAAATTTGTCACTTAAAATAAATAGAATATAAAACCAAAACATCAGAAATAAACCAATACTCGGAAATATAGGCAAAAATGTTGATTTTTACTATAATTATTATTAGAGTTTGATGTACAATTGAACCACTGACACTCTAGATAAAATGAAATCATTGAGCAGAAAAAAGACTGTTGAATTTTAATTTCACTTGGCAACCCAACCCAGAGTTCATGGCAGCATTTATAACACCGGGATAGTAGTCAATCCGCCTCATTCATGCGATGGAGTCGATCCAACCGGTGTCTTTCTCTTGGTGCTAATTACCTTTCCTGGGTTTTGGACAGTGGTGAATTGGATATTTACAGTTGCAAAACCTATAACTTTGCAAATAGATTATCGATGATGTTTGATTAAACTATTCCTTGGTACTCTCACCGAAGATGGTAGTTCAATTGGGGTTGGGTAACAATAAGTGTGGAGAGACATTGATTGTATATAGCCTACTTGTCTAGTTTGAACAACAAAGAGTGAATCCCCAAAACTTTATAACTAAATTATACCTAATAATCTATTGGATTATTAGCTTGGTGCTGCCTGATGATGTTAGTTGGTCTGGTGGGGGTGTCAAAAGACGCAGAAACGGTGTTCAAAGTGTAGGTATGAGTAGGACAAGGACGTAGTTTATACATTGTGTTGGTGCTACTGCTGTCAGGGACATGAGTAAAGTGAGGACAGAACAGAGATCAAAAGCTGTTATAGCAATGAGTCAGGTTTGACCCGTTTCTACCACGAGTAATATCAATACTAGCTATAATGCCATCCCCGCACAGGATTGGCGTTCTTTGCCAAAGTCAAATGCTATCCAAGATTCATCAAACAACTTTTAGTTAGAGAAAAGGTGAAATTACAGTGTCATCTTGGATTCATATCATTCCACAAACATGATTTATTATTACAAATGGTGTCCCAACTTGCCCCACTTCCAGCGTCCCAACTTGCCCCACACTCCCTTTTTTAGTAAAACACAATTTTTTATTAAGATTTTTGACTTGAGCTAATTTTAACTTTAGTTGTTCTAACTAGATGCTATAGAGTCTCTATGTGCAATTTTTTAAATCTATGGAGTCATTCTTTCATTAAAAAAATTAGAAACTCGTCAATAGAAAAAAATTTACTCAAACATGCAAATATTACATTATTGCAAATTGCAAAAAAAATGCTTACTCAACTTAAAAAACAAAATAGTGGGTTATGTTTATTTATGTTGATCTAACCTTTGGTCCATACCATAAAAATGTAATGAGTCTCATAATACCCAAAACAGCCCTGTCCCAACTTACCCCGCGTCCCAACTTACCCCGCGTTCCAACTTACCCCGCGTCCCAACTTACCCCGCTCTCCCCTAGATAGAAAATGGCTAAATAACTCAACTTATGAAAATACTGAATTATTATTGGAATGGTTTTAAAATGGTGGGAAGAATTAGAATACGAATGAAGTTGCAAAGAGTGCTTCAGATTGGATTATCTAAAGAAGGCCTATAAAACTTGCTACAAAAAAAATTTATTAGAAACCAAATTTTTGTTTCATTCTATGATAAATTATAAACATATACATGTATCCTAACTTATTGTAATAATTATAATTGAGTATTTTCATAAGTTAGGATACATGTATTTATATGTTTATAATTTATCATAGAATGAAACAAAAATTTGGTTTCTAATAAATTTTTTTTTGTAGCAAGTTTTATAGGCCTTCTTTAGATAATCCAATCTGAAGCGCTCTTTGCAACTTCATTCGTATTCTAATTCTTCCCACCATTTTAAAACCATTCCAATATGCATGTAATATGAACATATTTTTGACCACTAGAGCAGCATACAAATATAAGTGAAATTGATCAGACCGATATTTTTTCAATCTGACATGATGTTCTATTCTGTCTTTAGAACTATCATCGTCTAGATTTTCATTGATAATATATGTGTCATAGTCGAGGACTTCCTTGATGCTGTATGGGCCGATGTACCGTGGCTCTAACTTTCCGGGTTTGTTAGTTTTACTTTTGGCTCTCAATACCCATACTAGATCTCCTTCTCTATAAGGTTTGTGGATTAGAGGATCAAAACTTGCTGGTTCTCGTTCTATATTAGCTTGATTATATATTGCTTGTAGTTTGTTATTGAGATCTTTAATATACTGTTCTACTGGAACAGGATCAGTCTGTGGGCACATAACGTATGGGAGACGTATATTCCTCCCTACCATTATTTGATTGGGAGATAGTCGGGTGCTGGTGTGTGGTGTAGCCCTATAGGCCATCATAACTGTTTCCAGGATCTCATCCCATTCAAAGTTTGTATCATGTACTTTTGTTCTGATCATGTTTACCAGTGTTCCAATGACTCTTTCACATACAGAGTTTCCAGTGGGATGATATGGTGCAGAAAAGGTCTTCTTAGTGTGGCCTAACTGGCATAATTCTTTGAAGATGTTAGATGTGAAAGCTGTGCCACGATCTGAGTGTAATGTAAGTGGAAACCCGAATCTGCTAAAGAAGCCATCATAGAGAGCTTGAGCACAAAGTTCAGCAGTGGCGTGAGGTAAGGCATATGCTTCTGCCCATTTAGAAAAATGATCTATTGCTACCAATATGATGGTGTTTTCTTTAGTGGTCTGTGGAAATGGTCCTACAAGGTCAATAGATACTTGGTCCATGATGGTACCAACCTTCAAGGTTTTCTTGGATGTTTTGCTGACTGATGTTAGTTTATTCGGTTGACAAATTACACATGTATGTACATGTGTTTATTTTTGTAGCCATAGCATACCATAGATAGTACTGAGATATTTTGGCTAAAGTTGGATCTTTTCCAGCATGGTCATCATCATGGAAACTTTTGATTATTGTACTTTGAAGTTTGGATGGTATAATAATTCTGCAGGTGTCACCATTTTTTTCGGTAAGTACTTCATTCTTCAGTATTAAACTGGATAGTTTTCCGATGTAGAATCTGGTAGCACGTGGAAATTGTTTGATTTCGTTATGGGTAGGTGTGGAATTTCCTTTTATTATATGTATGATGGGTATAAGTTCGGGATCAGAATGTTGGGCTTGGCTGATATCTGTAGTTTGAATGCTGATAGATTGTACTTGTAGACCTCTAATTTTGATACTTTGTTCAACTTGCTTTTTTAATGAATCCTGATATGAGTGTTCATCTTCTATAGAAGTGGTAGTATATGGTAACCGTGATAGTGCATCAGCATTTAGATGTATTTTTCCAGGTCTATGTATTACTTCGAACTGGAACTCAGCCAAAGTTTGAAGCCATCGAGCGATTATCCCAGTAGGATTCTTCAGATTGGTTAGCCATAACAGAGAGTGGTGGTCTACCCGGCATAAAAATTTTGAACCTATGAGGTAAGGTTTGAAGTGTCGTATGGCTTCTACCATTCCACACATTTCCTGTTTAGTGATGGCATATCTTTGTTGGGCCGGATTAAGGGCTTTACTAAAGTATCCTATGGGGCGTTCATATCCTTCGGTATCTTTCTGAGATAAGACTGCCCCCATGGCTATTCCTGAACAATCTGTGTCGAGGATAAATTGTTTCTGAAAATCTGGGTAGGCCAAGGTTGATGGACTGGTCATAACATTTTTTAACTGATTGAAAGCCAGTTCATGGCCAGAGTTCCATTTGAAATTTGTTTTCTTCTTGGTTAGTGAGACTAGTGGTCTGGTTATATTTGCATATTCAGGTATAAAACGGCGGTAGTATCCTGTTAGTCTCAAAACTGAGCGAAGTTCCTTTTTGTTGGTAGGTGTTGGGAGATTTTTAACTGCAAGTATTTTATCAGGGTCAGTTTTAATCCCTTGAGGTGAGATTATGTGTCCAAGATATTTTACCTCTTCCTGAAAGATCTTAGATTTACTAACTTTGATTTTCAGATTTGCTTTTCTCAATCGTTCAAATATGAGTTGTAGTCGTTCTATATGTTCTTGTTCAGTTGTAGAAAAGCATATAATATCATCTAGGTATATGAGCATGATTTGCCATTGTAGGCCCTGCATGACTAGTTCCATTAGTCTCTCAAAAGTGGCGGGACTACCGGCCAGTCCCAGAGGCATACATTTCCATGTATACAATCCAGACCTGGTGCAAAATGCTGCTTTGTCTTTTGCATCCTGTGACAGAGGTACCTGCCAAAATCCACTGAGCAAGTCAAACGTGGAGAAGATTCGTGCTCCACCAAGAGCTTCTAAGCTGTCGTCTATTCTTGGGAGACGGTAAGCATCAATAACCGTATGTTTATTTAGTTGTCGGTAATCTATTACAAACCTGGTGGTGCCGTCTTTTTTTGCTACTAAAATCACTGGTGAGCTATATGGGCTGGTGGTTGGTTCGATAAGATCTTGGATATGTTTTTCAATTTCCTGGTTATTGTGAAATCCACTCCGATAGGGAGGAATTTTGATTGGTTTACTTCCTGGTTGTAACTTTATTTCATGTTCCAGTATATTTGTTCGACCCATATCAGTTGGACCTGTAGAGAATATATCTTGGTAGGAGTGAAGTAACTTCTTTACTTGACTTTGAGTATTCTGTGTTACTGATTTGGGTATGCTATCCAGTAAACAGTGTAAGTGTTCTGGCAACGTTTCTTCCGACGTTGTGTGTTGTAAATCTATATTGGTAGGACTTTCTATTTGTAAGACCGAATTTGATATAAAATTGCAGATAATCTGTTGTTCCTGGAGAGTTATGGGGTGTTTAGAGGTGTTGGCTACTCGTGCTATGAGAGCTTTATTGTTTACCAAACACCTAGATACTAGTAGTCCTTCTTTATATAACGGATGATCATGGACAGGTTCGATCATGCCTACTGGATCATCCGTATGATGTTGTTTTTCTACTGGAATCAAAGTCTCTCTCATCGGAGGTATGGTTATTTTCCTGCTAATAACACAGCGGGTTTTTAGTCTGTAACCGGTTTTACTCAACATGGGTAAACTTTTGTCTTGTACCTGTAAGATCATCTCTGTGAAATCTATCTTGCAACCAAATTTAGTTATAGAATCCATTCCAAATATTCCGACATCAGTGATGTCAGATATGATGATGTTGCAAGTTTCCTGTTTATTTCCTAGCTTGATAATGGTTTGAATTGATCCATAGCAGATAATAGGTTCACCGTTTACTGCCTTTCCTTCCCAGATAGTATCTGGTGTGTATCCTGTAAGATTCAATATACCGATTTGTTCAGCATATTGACGAGACATGATTGTGTGAGTGGCACCGGTATCTAGGAGGAAAACACACTTGTGATTATTGATTTCTACTTCTAAGTAGGGGGATTTGTCATCTTTGTATTCAGTATTTTCTTTGGGACTGGTAGGATTCATATATTGTTTTATCTCTTGTAAAGTTTGTAGCTTTTGTTGTTCGTAAATAGATGTTATGTTGGTGGCCCGAGTATTATTGGTCCCCTTCCAGGTGGGCGGTTTGGTTGGGGTTGCTAGTTTCCCTGTAAACTAGGACATTTGTGGTCATAATGTGCTCCTTTACAATGGCGGCAAGGTTGACAGATGTAGGCTGGATGATTTCCCCCACAATGTTTACAATTTCTAGAATTTCTGTTTTCTGATCGGTCTGTCATAGTTAGTGGGGGCATTTTCCTCTCAGTTTGAACAGAGCGCTGGGAGGGGTTGTCCCAGGGAGTTTCTTTTCCGAAATATACTTCTCGGAGCTGGGCAGCGTCTAAAACTCCTTCTAGAGTTAGTTCTGTCCTCAATAATAATTCGTATTGTGTTATTGGGGATTCCAGAGCCATTATGAAATGTTTTACTGCCATCTTTTCCCTTGTATCAAAATCTAGCTCTTCATAAACAATGTTTACCATGTTTCTAATGTCACTGGCTAAATCTGCCAGTGTCTCAGGTTTTCGTTTCCTTCTGGGTAGAGCAAGTTCATATCGTTTCTTTAATAACTGTTCGCCGAATCGAGCCTGTAGCCTATTGCTAATAACACCAGGATCGTTGGTATCATCGTATAATACATCCCTTGCTTTACCTTGTAAGCACATTTTCAACCATAGTCCTTGTTCATTTTGTAGATGCCAACCATTTAGTCTACATACGTCCCTGAAGTTACTAAGGAACTTCTTCAGACCATCACTGCCATGAAAAGAGGGTAACGGACAGATAGATGCCTTATATTTGTAAGTTGGAGCTGAAGTGGCGGATGGTTGAAATACCGGATCTACGTATTCTACTTCATGAGCTGGACTTGTAGAACTCACGTTGGCATTCATATTTGTGTTAAGAGTAGAATTTGGAGTATTATGGTTTTCATTAACTGTGTCATTTACTATTTTCCTGAGATTTTTTTGTTCCAACTGTATCGTGGTCATGTCCTGGCGAACTTTTTTCAATTCTTCAAGTAACAGTGTCGATTCGGTGGTCTCTGTATCCACCATATTCTTGCTTTTCCTAGTCTTCGGCATTGTAAGTTGTATTTATCTGCTCTTCTAGCAGTTTTTGCTGATAGGTATGGTGTTCCTTGAACTACCAACCCCCTCACTCTGAGTGAGTTAATACCAGTAGTTCCAACAGGCAAGTGAGGGTTGCCAGGGAACACCCAATACGGTTTTCTGTAGCCGATATACAACTCAAGGTTGTACCAAAGCCCAGTGTACCTAGGGATTAAAGGTATTAACCTGTCCCTACCGCTAAGTATAGCAGGGATAACTTCTGATTCACCAAAGTTGTCTGCTCTTGAAGCAGTCCTCCCGCTCAGTATAGTAGGAACTCTGTCCAAAGTTGTCTGCTCTTGAAGCAGTCCTACCGCTCAGTATAGTAGGAACTCTGTCCAAAGTTGTCTGCTCTTGAAGCAGTCCCACCGGAGTCGCCAACTGTGCTATTCTTGCTCTTGAGGTTCGGCCTAAATATCAGTATTGAGTGATTTAGGACTTTTGATGATATTTTATTTGTAACCTGGAAAGAAAAAAATGAGTATGAGCGATAAACTCAAAACTGATCAACAGAACAAAAATCACCTCTTTATATACATGTAGTTATGCAAATTATGACAATCTTATTGGTCCACGTTATGGCCAATAAGAAGATAAAGATATTTATAATCTCGAAGATAATAAAAGGGTTATGATAAATACAAAAATAAGGTCTTGTATCTTTGAGATTAGAGGAAAAGAATGGCAGCAATCAAATCTATTACAAAGTAAATCAAAATAGGAAATTAAATATACTTTACTAATTTTGCGTGGCTTTAATATAAAAATATTTTTTTAAAAATTTAAATTCACGGTAATTATAAATGAAACAAGTATATTATTCGAATAATTATTGCCCTTTCAAAGTTAGAGGGCCTTTTAATCATTATGAATAATGTGTTGCAAACAGGTTTCATCATGATTATTTTATATGATTAATTATATTTAAGGAAAAATTAATTTTTAATCATCATCATGAATTGAAACCCGTTTGCAAGTTTGCAACACTACACTAAAAAATGTTGGGCCTAGTTTTTGAACTGGTAACTTGTTACATATACCACATAGTACCTTAGCTTAGCATTGATATTGAGACAACAACATGAAAGAGGAAGAAAACCCAAAAAATAAGGAAATCCGAAATAGTCGTGTAAAAGATTGTGTCAAGAAGGCATGGAGTGGCGATCGGAACTGGTCTTATACTCTCGTCGTGTTTTAAACTCACAATTCTTGTTAAAACAAGATTATGCATTAAAATTTTAGTACTATATAATAATTATAAAAGTTTTAATTTTAATTTTTATAAAGTTGTGATAAAAGCTTGCTTAAATTCTAACATTTAGCATGCGAGGTTATAATTAAAAGAAGGATTTTGAAAGAGTTTTCTATATCTTTATGGTTATCAGGCGGACAACCCCATTGTTTAAAAAAGTAGAACTAAGGCCATCAGCAGCAGGTATGTGTTCCAATGTGCAAGCATAGAGCGATAACCAACCTGCTGGGTTCTGTTCGGCACATCACTGAACTTTTATTTATTTATAAACGGACATCAACATGGAAGGACACAAGAAGAGGTGGGGCATTTTGATTATAATTCAAGTAAAAAGTAGTTAGATGATTTGTGAATATAAATAAATGTAATTCAAATGACCTATGATCATGACGATCATAGTTAGTTTTTACCTCAACAACATTGATTTTGCTAATAAAAAACCATAAAACTATAACTATAACTATACTCAAGGAGTATAGTATATTATACTCAAGGAGTCTTACTCCTTGCTATACTATACTTTACTTTTACTATTGGCTATTCTATTGTGACTTGTCTAGACTCGACTGTAGTAAATGAAATATAATTATAATATTAATTAATTATTAATAATCATTATTATAATAAAATCATTATTATAATATTGTAACAATGATTAAAATTATTACATTATAGAATAGTAAATCAAATGCCCCAATATGAATATATTACAGTGAACAGTTGCATTGCAACAGAGATGTATTGCCCCATTCATTCACAACTGAATTATTGTAGGTTATTGAATACTATTAAATGCGGAAGAAATATTATAACACATTTACTTTTACTATCACTATTACCAAAGAGACACTTTGCTGTTTGTGCTGTTAGGCAATTTTGAGTGTAGGCTACTATACTATCATCCAAAGTTGGGTGCAAGTCAACTTGCAAGTGAACAAGTCAAGTCATTTCTAAAATTTTTGAGGCAAGTTAGTGCAAGTATGTGAATATCACCAAACAGGAAAACACAAAAATATATTTATATGTAGGCTATGTGACCCAGGTGCTCATTTTCAGACACCGTGCGCACGTAGTCCTCAAATTTGGAGGGCTCCTAACAGGGCAGGGAAAGTAGTAGAGCTAGCGCAACAATTTTCAGTATTTGGCTTTTTGTCTAATCTGAAAATCTGAAAACTCTATAACTTCCACTGCACTGCTCGGAGCCCTCCAAATCTGAGGACTATGTGCGCACGAGGTCCAAAATTGAGTGCCTGGGTCACAACTCAAAATTATAGTTTAATTTAAAAATTGTAGTAGGCCTGATATATATTGTTTTTTTTTTGCAAAAGACAGGAGTGTAAGGTAAATTGTGGGGACACACAACTTGCCCATTTGTGATAACAAATTATATTTATGGAATGATACAAGCCCATAAAATCACTGTAATTTCACCTATATCAAACTAAAAGTTGATTGACGAGTCTTGGAGGGTGTTTAAAGTAGACAGACAACTACAATTTCTTGTTTGAAAGGTGTTATAAGTAGTGTCAATATTACTGGTACTAGAAATTGGTCAAACCTGATCTATTGTTATAAAGCTTTTGAAGCATCATACCAAGTAGGCTAACACTATCAGACTGCACTAAGCTAATAATCCAGTGGGGTATTAGGTATAAACTAGTTGTAAAGTTTCCAGGATTCTCTTTTCTTTTTCAAACCAGACAAGCAGGCTATAAAATCAAAGTCTCTAGATACTTCTTGTTACCCAACCCTTGGTTTCCAAGCCTCCCCCAGATGTATAGCATCCTTTGAGAAAGTAGCCTACCAAGGAATAATTCAATCACATATTATAAATAATCAATAATTCAATCAAATGTTAAAAAATTCTGGGACTTCCATGTGTAAATATTTAAATTTAAACTGTTCAAGACCCAGGAAAAGTAATTAGTACCGAATGAAAGAAGCAGGTTGGATCAACTTTATTCCGTCAACGGGCAAGTTGGGATGTTTGACATACACACCTAAATCATGGATAACCACGCTATGCTTACTTACCCGTGTACATGTATACGCTTCAGGCTATAGTGGGGCAATATATCAAAGTACCTCTATGCACTAAATGATTATGCTATGAGCTGTAGGATTTGTGTTATTCCTGAAAAACCTAAAATTGTCCAACTTACCCCGCTCTACTATATATTCAGCAGTTATTATTTAGTACAGAGGGTAGTTGCTAGCTCCACCAGCATACAGTACCTTATCTGTAATCTGCCCTCCTAGCTTTGGGTTGACCGCCCAGTGAGCAGCTTAGTAGTCAGCTCACAGCAAGTCCTCTCACCTCAACTTCTGCTCCCATATGTATATTGTGTTTTATTTTGATTTCAGGATAAACGAGTTTGAGAAGTTACTGAGTCAGGACAGTGTCAATCTCAAAGAGCTCTCTAAGCTATGCTTTAATGGGGGTGAGACGTCATTGCTGTCTGTAGAATGTCTCTTAAATACTCCTATTGGATCACGTGACTTACTGCTAGTGATTATCCAATTTCAATGCATTCTGAGTGACTTGGTGCTTCAGGCTACCCAATACCCATGGCATATCATCTTTGCTTACTTTTGGCACAACTCCTGTACTAGAACCATTCATATTAATCATTTGCACTCATTACTAGCCTTAGATTCTAACATTTACTTCGCACTATGGGTTAGTAAGGGAATGTTAAGACAGTTACATGGTTAAAATTTTTAGTGGGAAAGTGTAACTAGGGAGAAGGTGTGAACATAATGAGAAATAGGAGGACTACCCAATCCTCTATTGCCTGACCTATGTAAGTTCATACTTGGCCCACTTGTCCACTGCCTCTGTACCAATTGTTTACATAGTATACAATGTACTCTCAGGTTGTCCGGATGTAAAGGGAATCCGGTCGTTGTCATGGAAACTGATGTTATACTACCTCCCGCGCAAGAGAGCCGACTGGGAGGACACACTCAGTAAGCAGAGAGCTGCATACCAGAGCTTTATAGAAGAGATGATTATCAAACCTGGTAGTGAAGTGAAGAGTGAGGAGCCCGTATCAGATCACGTGAGTCTAACCCTCCCCCCCCCCCAACCGCCACTTGGGTCAGTACAACTGTGGTACCTAGGCTACCCAGCATACAGTCGCTGTCATGATCAACTGAATAACCAGTTCTACCAGCACCAGTGGTCCTGTAAGGGATGGTTGAATTATCTCAGCCGTCCATATAGACATGTCGCTCCCATTCTACCTTGACCCACATGGTGCTGGACTTCACAGTTTTGGGTTCTATCTAATGTACATCTCTTATTGCGTTGACCTGCTCCTACCTCCACTGGACAGTCAAGCTGATTAGCTGTCCTTCCTGGTACATGTTGTGCTCTTGTTGTTAGATTAGTCTATATACACACACTGCACACAATAGTATATCTATATAATTGTATCACTGTGTATTCACAGTGCACTATTAGTTTGAGTTCATTGTCACCTACACAATACACAACTATCACATACATGTATTAGTTTACAATTATACATAATCGAGCTATAATAGAGCAGTGGACACAGGTATACACTGTACAAGCTAGTGTACCTATTACATTGTTATAATAGAAGATACATGTAATATAATACTTGTATAACATAATTATGGTTGTTATTTCAGCCCCTGAACCCCAACCCAGACAGTGAATGGTGTGTGTACTTTAAGGATAATGAAATGCTCCTACAGATAGATAAAGACTGTAGGTAAGTATACATGTATAGAGTATATAGACTGTAGGTAAGTGTACATGTATAGAGTATATAGACTGTAGGTAAGTATACATGTATAGAGTATATAGACTGTAGGTAAGTGTACATGTATAGAGTATATAGACTGTAGGTAAGTGTACATGTATAGAGTATATAGACTGTAGGTAAGTGTACGTGTATAGAGTATAATATAGACTGTAGGTAAGTGTACATGTATAGAGTATATAGACTGTAGGTAAGTGTACATGTATAGAGTATATAGACTGTAGGTAAGTGTACGTGTATAGAGTATATAGACTGTAGGTAAGTGTACGTGTATAGAGTATAATATAGACTGTAGGTAAGTGTACATGTATAGAGTATATAGACTGTAGGTAAGTTTACGTGTATAGAGTATAATATAGACTGTAGGTAAATGTACATGTATAGAGTATATAGACTGTAGGTAAGTGTACATGTATAGAGTATATAGACTGTAGGTAAGTGTACATGTATAGAGTATATAGACTGTAGGTAAGTGTACGTGTATAGAGTATATAGACTGTAGGTAAGTGTACATGTATAGAGTATATAGACTGTAGCTAAGTATATGTACATGTATAGAGTATATAGACTGTAGGTAAGTGTACGTGTATAGAGTATAATATAGACTGTAGGTAAGTGTACATGTATAGAGTATATAGACTGTAGGTAAGTGTACATGTATAGAGTATATAGACTGTAGGTAAGTATATGTACATGTATAGAGTATATAGACTGTAGGTAAGTATATGTACATGTATAGAGTGTCTAGACTGTAGGTAAGTATACATGTATAGAGTATTAGGCCAGAGCATACGCAGTAATTCCAATATTTTCCTTGTGAGGCAGGTTTAGCTAGTGTGTATCATAGCATTGTGTAAAGTATCAACAGTGAGTTTTATTATGTAACAACATAATTATTATCTATTACTGCTAGTTGACAGCTACTACTATCCTGGTGTAGATACTAGCTATCAAGTGCTACATAATAAATCTATAGTACACCTCACTTACCTACTATCTCCATGTACAATGTATTGTTGATTGGAGTTATTGAACTGATAATTGTTATATTAGGTACATGGTATATTTATCTGGTAACATATTTTGTGATAACTTACTGATATATGATATAAACTATATGATTGTATAGAAACATGTGATGAAATTGTCCTTGTTTTTCTCTTGGTACAACCAATTAGCCTATTTCACTATTTAGTTAATTATTCAGTAATTCAGCTTGTGTGCCAGGTCTTTCAATCAATGGTTGCAGTGCCCACCCCTACCCACTTGGAAGGCCTTTAAAGGTGGACTGCACTGACAATTTCAGAATGTTTGTCACCAAGTTAACTATGTTAGTATTACTTGATACCTATACAAACATATCTAAACTGTTTTAGTAGTAGTTAACAGATTCTAAACTGCAAAAAGTAACCCCAAAATTTCTAAATTAACCATAGTGATGTCAGCTTGAGGAGTTATCTCCACCTAGTTTTATGTCAGTTCTCAAAACTTCTTCTTTGATTATCTCAACTCTGACACACTATATAGCTGAAATATTCAGTTGTCACAACTGCTTTAGAAGAAATACAGTGTTCATTCAATAAAACAGATATTAGCAAGTAGAGTACTACATACTACAGTTTCAACACACCAGTCTAGTGCATTGGCTTGTTATTCATGAGATAAACAAGTAACCTATATTGACCAATCAAATTGGGAACTCAAAAGTCATTTGATAATTTTTTGCAACAAATTGTACTTTTTATTGCCTAGGAATATTAACTAGCATTTGTTCTACATACCCATTTTTTCGTTTGGTGATATTCCTAGTACAACAAAGATAAAATCTCAATTAAAATTTTCGGTTTATAATAAAGCCATGCATGGTCTGGCATTCACTCCCTGCAATGATGTATTTCACTAGTTTTAACAGAGCTGGGTACCATGATGACATCATATAGCCCAGCTGGTATTGTGCTAACTGGTTCAGCTGCTACTAGGCTTTCTAATGGTGTATCCAACTCATAACGTCAAAATTTCAGTACAGTCCACCTTTAACCCCGGCTAACGTCACCCCATTCTACTGCATATATGAATTATGCTCTCCTCTTTCAACATTTATGTTGTTTCTTTTAAGCATTGCCTTCAAAACTTATATTATTGTTCCTGAACTATACAAAATTTTGCTAGATAAACACAAACCACTGTCCACTATCGCTATCTAGTAGAACATTACCCTATCAGTAACCTTTGCACCACGTACTGTAGTAACTTTACTACTAGTTATTGGATCAGTGCCAAGTTTCATTCAGTCGTTCACCAATACAAGTGATTGTGGTTTGTTTACAACGTTGAGTGCTGACAGTTGTTATGAGTTGCCTTCACTTGCTGTCAAATTTATAGTACTAGTACCTGCCTGTGTTTGGTCTAATCGGTCTGGTCATTTAATAGCAGACTGACACATACTGAGCAGGACTCATCTGCTCAAAACTCCTGGACGTAGTTTGTGTGGAGGGTCAGGCTTACCAAGTTAGAATGGTGAAAATTGGGAAGATTCAGCATTTGGGTGGGGGTGTCCATCTTGAGTGGGGTATCGAAATATAAGTTGAAAATCGAGGCGTCTCCTGTGGAAACAGAGAGGCTTGGTAAACCTCTGTAGGGTATATTATTTGAAAAAAACTTATTTTATCGAAATGTCAATTTTTTGGGATATTTGTGATCTTTAAAATATTTTCTTCCATATAGGCCTAAATTACTCATCTTAGGTTATGTCTTTTGTTTTTATGAGGTAACATCTCCAATAGAAAAAAATCAGGACAGCCGAAACATTAGTAGGGTGTCCTGACAAAATCTACACTGCATATACATTGTACTTGACAAGCATAGACTGATAACAGCTGGCCAACTCTATAATTTCAGTTTTACTGCCTGATCAATAGTTGAGTAGTTTGTGTTTGATAAACCGCATGTTTTCCCAACCAATCAGAAATGGCTCACACTATGTCTACTGGACCTGTAGGCCATTGAGATATTATATATAGTTACGTAATTGTCACCATACACTATAATTATTGTTACTGAGTATAGGAGTTGAGAGTCTCAACTATTTAATTGGCCAAGTAGTAGTTTGCTCTACAAGACTTCATTATTACTTCTAGATGGTTCTGATTGCTTAGTTATGTACCACAGCAAAGATTATATGCCTTTTTTTATTATTGTTCATTCTCATGAGAATAATGGGTATGTGAAACAGCTGACTTCCTCATAGGCTTATATTGATGTAGGGGAGGCAAGATTTAGTGCTGCTATAAAGGGTTTTAGCGTTGAGGGCCCTTCCTTGCTGCAACTGGGGGCCCCATAGGATTGCATCCCAAAACTCAGGGTGGTGCGGTACTCTGACTGCTGGACCATAGCTAGCCATGTGACTACACGTTGCATGATGTGGATAGACATCTACCTACGTACATGTATACTGAGTATCTCTGTGTATGCAGTGTCTCTCTGGTGTTTGTAGACGTCTGTATCCAGACTTTGTCTTCTTCCAAAGTGCCACAGAGTTCCCGTGTCTGCGGCTCACCAAGTCAGAGAACGGTATCGGTACCCTCAGGAAGAGGGTGGAGAACATATTCCTGGAGTCTCACACAGTCTCCAGAGATAGACTGGGTGTCACTAAGGTATGCATATCGGGTGGGGGACGGGTTACTAGCACCCCACTAGTCTTCTGCTATAGTCGTTAGTCATTTTGTGATAGACAATAAAATAGACGTTATTCTCTCTGTTGTTGGCTAAGTGATAGTCCTGTGCACATGTAACTTTACAGGATATATACTAGTAAACGTGGTGCAAGTATACTATGTATAGTATTGCTTGAGTTCTCACTGTGTCTTTAGATGGATACTACGAGACACCGGTCTAGTAGTGCCGAGGCTTTTCACACTCTAGGAGAAGGAGAAGAAGCTCACTGGGAGGTTGTAGAAAGAATGTTGTTTATATACGCAAAGCTCAACCCTGGTATACAGTACGTGCAGGTATGTTGTATTATGTATTACAGTATGTACAGGTACGTTGTATTATGTATTACAGTATGTGTACAGGTGCGTTGTATGATGTATTACATCATGTACAGGTACGTTGAATTGTGTATTACAGTATGTACAGGTACGTTGTATTATGTATTACAGTATGTACAGGTATATTGTATTATGTATTATAGTATGTACTGGTACATTGTATTATGTATTATAGTATGTACAGGTACGTTGTATCATGTAGTACAGTATGTACAGGTACGTTGTATTATGTATTACAGTATGTACAGGTGCGTTGTATTATGTATTACAGTATGTACAGGTGCGTTGTATCATGTAGTACAGTATGTACAGGTATATTGTATTATGTATTATAGTATGTACTGGTACATTGTATTATGTATTATAGTATGTACAGGTACGTTGTATCATGTAGTACAGTATGTACAGGTACGTTGTATTATGTATTACAGTATGTACAGGTACGTTGTATTATGTGTTACAGTATGTACAGGTACGTTGTATTATGTATTACATTATGTCCAGGTACTTTGTATTATGTATTATAGTATATTTCCAAGAAACTGAGCCTGATGTCTGTTTGTCCATTTTTGTTCAATTTATTAAGGGGTTAGGCCCGTGTCAAAGAGAGTAAAAGGAAAGAGGGATCACTCCGGCCAAAAACTGTCCCTCCCCGCCTCTAAACGCAATCCGGATTAAGTAAGGAGTTGTGCCATCTTGTGTACAAATCCACTATGGCTATTGGCGTTCCGCAGACCAATAAGAAGCGCTTATTTACAACGGCGTCGTATAAACCATCTATTTATGTTTACAAGATATCAATACAGAATCGTAAATATGACAGCAGTTAAGTTGCGCGTTTAAGTCGAACAGCTATCCAAATTACTAGTAAGCAGATGGCGGGTAAGTGAATAACGGAACGTCGGGACCGCCAAATTGGGCGTATTTGGTGAAACAGGGTATTATCATTGTCATTGTCATTGTCATTATCATTGTACTTACTATGTACTTACTATATATACATGTACTTACCATGTACTTACTATGTACTTACTATATATACATGTACTTACTATGTACTTACTATGTACTTACTATGTACTTACTCTGTACTTATTATGTACTTACTATGTACTCACTATGTACGTATTGCAGGGCATGAATGAACTGTTAGGACCACTTTACTACACAATGGCCACAGACCCAAATAAGGAATGGGCCAAACACGCAGAGGCTGATGCCTTCTACTGCTTTACCAGTCTCATGGCTGAAGTTAGGGATAACTTTATCAAGTCACTGGATGACAGTATATGTGGTATAGGTGAGTCACTGCCCTTTGTCCACTCTACCATTGGTCAACCCTGTCTTTCAGTAACACTCTTATATAATAATATAGTGATTCATTACATTACAGCGTTATGTTTACACTGATCTGTACAATATTATAAACACTGTGCGTAGGAAATGACAAATATTAACTATACACATACATGTAAGTGTGCAGATGTACATTTCCTTCATGAAAATGACAAACAGTCAAAATATAATCGTCAGTGAGCTTCGTGTGAAGTATTATGGATAATACTCTAGTTTGGAGTTACCCACTCATTCATCTCATGACAATGGTATGATAACTCCATGGTGTACCCTGTGTGTTGCTCATGCAGGCAGTATGATGACATGTTGTTCTGCCTATATATACTTTAGGTGGTAATATGCACGGTCTCATGTCCTCTCTACGTCAATATGAACCTAACGTATACCAGCACCTCATTGGTCAGAATATCAAACCGGAGTTCTTTGCATTCCGATGGATTACTCTACTTCTCTCTCAGGAATTCGAGCTGCCAGGTTAGTCACTCTTCTATCTTAGACCTGCTATGTAGTCATTAGGGCCCCCCCCCCCTCCCTCCCCCACATCAGACTCTACTATTCTACAGTCTTATCAGCCTTGAGGATTTCCAGTGTGGAATAATGACTTGCGTATTTGATATCTCCCCAAAATCTACGTGTAATGCGTTATGACAAAGATCACTTTCTGGCGATCACATGTATAACAATGCTTATCCAAGGATTATTGCTCTGTCTGGTGATTGTGAACACTTACTAGTGATCACGGCGTCTGCTAATGTGTGCAGGAGAACACAACTGCCAATTAGACTTTCTAAACCATATATTATCAGCCTGGGAAAAGCTAAGGGTGCTACTGCTCATCCAGACCGGCCTGTTAAATGTAATCGGTGTATAGCTTATGGTTTGCCGGTTGGTAGAGGGTATTGTATTACTTAGAATAACCACATAAACTAGTCCAATATAATGAACTGTTACATAATTGGAGTTGTCACACGTTTGCTGGTGTATATGTAAGATATGACAACTTACCAATACTAGATACTCGCTATACATGTATGTTTACACATAATATTGTTAGCAAATACATGTAGAGTACATACTGTGTGTAACTCTCAGGCTATTGTTGCAGATGTACTGAGGCTATGGGACTCTCTCTTCTCAGATGAACACAGATTTAAATTTTTAGTAGATGTTTGTTGCTCAATGATAATGTAAGTACAGTATTTACATATTGATATATGAATATATAGGTCACTGCCCATATTATATGTTATGTAGTATATAGGTCACTGCCCATATTATATGATATATAGTATATAGGTCACTGCCCATATTATATGATATATAGTATATAGGTCACTGCCCATATTATATAGTATATAGAATATAGGTCACTGCCCATATTATATGATATATAGTATGTAGGTCACTGCTCATATTAGGCTATATGATATAATTAGTATATAGGTCGCTATTCATACTATATGATGTACAGTATATAAGTTGCTGTCTATCCTATGAGATACACTGTGTAATATATGGTATAAAGCTCACATTCACTGCACTCGTAGTTATCATAGATTAAAGCAGTCACTGTGTAGTAACAGATACATTAACATGTGTTTTATACCAACACATAAACTCAGTATTCTCTGTAGCTACAACTGGGTATACTTTGTGTGTACTTTACTCAACTATATATCGGCATCCTCCTATATTATGTAACAACCTCCTGTCTATTACTATCTGCATCCGTACTTGCCAGCGAGCAGGAGCAAAAAATCTGGCCTTTTTGGCTCAAATATTAATCTTAGTGTTATTTAGTGACTTGTAAGATATTTTCTTCAATGTAAATGACATATTCTAGGTTGTATCTTGTGCTTTATAAGGTTTGGTAACATTTTCACCATACATAAAAAATCAGGACAGCTGGAAAAATAGTAGAGACAGGCACAAAAACCAGGGGGTGTCCTGATAAAATCTGGACACTTGGCAAGTATGTCTGCATCGGCAGTTATTTCCACAATGGAATGTGCTGGTAGTTGCAGGTGTCTGTTGCCCTACAGTGTATATATATATATATAATTATATTGTTGTTTTAGACTTGTAAAGAAGAGCATTCTAAAGAATGACTTTGCATCTAATATGAAACTACTCCAGGTATGACATGATTCGTAGTTATGTCCTCTTGTCACCTGGTTTCTAACAGTTACTATTCTACTTCAATGAACTCGCCCACACATATACACACCTACACATATACATGTCTTATATACATGTTGCTATACAGTTTAATGTAGACGCATGTCATGTCAACCTGCAGCATCACTTCCTTTCTGGCGCTGTGCCAGTCTGCTTATAGACAGAAAAAAACTTACCAATTTTCTTCCCGCTATTAATCCCAGGTAAGAAAACAAAGATCTAAAGAGATCTGCATTTTTTCTAATTTGGGGTGGAGAAAGCACTTCACCAATCGCGAAGTTACTGAAGTAGCACAAGAGCATTATAAGGTTGGATGCCCTTCCTAGCACAACCAATGGCCTTTATGGGAATCGAACCTGGGACTCCCACATGAGAGTCCAGAACCCTTACCACTAGGCCACAGCGGTCTGGTTATAGACAGAGCATGTACTATATTCCCCCAGGTAGCCCTGTCTCTTGCATTGCATTTCATAACTACGAAAGATACTCTTTACTCGCTGCCCGCAATGTTAAACTGCAAAATCGGAATCGTTTCCACTCACTTATAGTTATTCTATTTATAGAACTATCCACCATCCACCACAGTAGAGGAAGTGATCCGCACAGCAGCCAAGTTACGTCTTACCTAGCAGCAACAATTGTGCATTGTGGGTAACATATCTTCCTGTTAATATCTGGTGCTAAAAGGCATGCTTTAAGAAGGTGCAATGTTAACTATACTCCTCCCTCCAGGGTGGCTTCCACATATTATTTATTGAACTCATATTAGAAGTTGGCCTCCCCTGGTAGCAGACAATTCTTAGTAGTAGTGGAGCAGGCTTCATCTCTATCTCTGTGAATCGCTCGTACTCTGTTGAGATGTTAGCAGTAAACATATCAACTCGTCGGTAGATCTGCTCTAGTGTAGCTACTAGTCAGCTGATCTGGGATACGACGTCTGCTGTGATTGGCACTATGCCAGTATATTAACATACTCTAGCTGGTTGGTCATCTCTTACTTTATATGATATTTACATTTATGGAGGACTAACTTTCTTAGTATTTAACCACCGAATTCTTTCATATGATTTGATTTATACAGCATATAAGCGCATACATGTTAGACAAATATTTTGTAAACATGACGGTGTGTTGTCTAGCAAAAAATTTATTGAATTTTCAACAGTGTCCTGAAACATTTCACGGCTCAAAATAAAATTATTATCTAGCAGGTTTATTTTTATTTTGGTCTGATTGCTCATGTGAAGTCATAATTTTCATATATTATTGTAAAAGCAGTTAAGTATAATAGTAACTATTTGGTATTGTTATATAATGATAATAATTATGTATAGGTTATGCAAAAGAATAAGACAGTATTATAGTACATGTACTATTTAATTATCATGATGTAACATTCTTGTTATTGATTACATAATAAATTTGGAGAATCCATAATTGTAAATAAAGAATTGTCATGTGACATGGTGGGCAGACATGTTTCATGAAGCTGATCTGAGGTATTACTAGATTTCCAAGATGGCTGACAGGCCTAGGAGCACCTGATGTCTGAGCGCTGGTCTCAGTGCATTGATACAGTCAATATGTCATATACCTGCCCTCTATTAAACTAAAGTGACTATCGAACAGATGGTAATCATAATCTTGGTAGCAATTAGTGTCTTTGTGACCTCTTGGACAGACCGGGTTGCAAATGAAAGTCCAAATATGTCCAGCCTAGACTTAAACGACTATTGGCCTGGAACTTTGCTTGGTGGGAGAAAACTCATTGGCACACCTGGGTTTTTGGCACAAAAATGAGGATTTTGCCGGAAAATTTTTAGCAAGCTGGCCTGTGCCTGAAATTTAGGTCTTGAAGACACTATACTACATGTACTCCTAGGATGACATTCATTCCATAACTGTATGCCATGGGACCCGACCAAAGCTACTTGGTCTGTTCAGATCTGTATAAAATGGTAATTGGTTTGGGTGCTAAATATCACTCCCTAGTGCTTGGTTGTCTTATTCACAGCCTATGTCACTTCCTGTTCGCTATATTTGCATTTCTGTACATCTGGAAAGGGCATCAAGCCTATTAATCTAAACATAACAGTAAGTAGAATCTAGTTGGGTGTGCCGGTGGTGAGTAGGTGTGGGGGAACTGGATGACCTCTTCAGAGGTTCCGGTAGTCTACAATTCGGTGGAACATCTCCATCCTGTTACACTACTAATACAAGTGGTACTCTAGTCTGCCCATTATCAGTTTGTGTACAATCAAGAATGTCAAGTACACTGTTGGGACGTACAATCATGTACATTGTGTGTCTCATTAGTATATCCACCAATGGCAGTATCACACAGGGCGAGCTAATCGGTTAGTTCGTCCAGTATTTCCAAGGCCTACACACTACCGGTAGTACACTCAACTCTACAAGTCTACTTACTGAATCTCTTCACAGTTACTTCTTTACAAGCTGGTTATAGTTGGTTCCTGTGTAATCCAGCTTGTACTGTCGTCCTTCAACATGTCGTGGAGAGAATTTCTGCCTACACAGCATGTTACATGCCTATTAATCTAACACATGTGCAGTTGGAGCTCAAGTCAGGGTAGCCATTGGCCCTGTGATTTTTCTCCAATACTTTGAAGTTATTAAAATGTCACTCAGATAAATTATAATAACTACAAAGTATTGGAGAAAACACACAGGGCCAATGGCTAGCCTGAGCTCCAACTGCACACGTGATAGAGCAATGCGCGATAAATTACAAAAAGGACAACTCAGATTTGACTAGTTAGGTTGGCACATTGCAACAGTACTAAACGAACACCAGAGGCGGTGCATTATGGGAAGTGCAAACTTGTTGAGAGCACAACTCCAAAATATGTAACTTTACTACTGCATTCATTTGTACACCAAGCTACATTATTTTTGCTGAACAGGATAATTAGTGATAATTAGTTCCTTCAAGGTGCATATACATGTGATATTATGTAACAGAAATGAAGGGAGTTAAGCCCATAAGCATGTTTACTGAAACTTGTGGCTGAGGTCAAATCACCCACCCTATAAATAGCCCATTCTCAGCCAATTAAAACACTTGATTGCGAATCGCAAGATAAGCTGTATAGAAACAATGAGTGCTATGCTAATAGCATAGTTTACTATCTGTGTGTCAGTGCTGTCCTGAGAGCTGTAAACATGGCTGTCCAATCAGTGAGCACCGATATGATATACCCACGCCCATGATCATCCCTAAGTAAGTGTAACTTCCCGCTCAGTTCCTCTTGGTCTCTACTGTATCTGCTTGGAGTTGGAAATGGGCCAATTTAAACGTAGGCCTGTAAACACTTGTGCATTCCAACCACCACTATTACGATGTGCTATTTTGGTTGAGTCCAGTTACGTGTAGAATGAGAGGTTATCTGCAGTAACTAATACTGTCACTATTACTGTTGCAAGCTAGCCTTGCTCCTGCAGAACCAGAGCTATGGGAAACCATGGCTACTAACTGCACACCTGGTGCTAAAATAAATGGAAATAAAATAATACATGTATATTATTTTATTCACATTTTTCCTTTATTATATTCTTTTGGCAGCAACCATGGCACTCAGCCACACCATGCAGCTCTTAATAATGCATTTTTAACTCATTGCCATCGAACACAATATACATGAGTACAATGTTGCAATTTGTTGGTGAGGTTTCCTTGTCATGGAGAAGTTGTCTCCACACATGAACACACTAGTACTTGTCCACCTGCTGTGCATATTAAAATTTACTTAGATAAAGCAATCATTTCCAAGTCCACTGTTTCCTCAATTTAATCTAACACAGTTTCATGAACATTTGGGCTCACCTCGTGAACTTCCAAAGATGCTTGCGTAACCTTGTTCAGAGAGGTCACATAATTATATAATGTGAGTCGTCAGTTAACTTAGTCAAATTAAACCGCCTCTATCACCTACGACTCACGACCCCAAAACTATCTCTAGCATTCGTCACACCTGCAGTTTACGGCTCCAAACTTCCTAAAGTTCTTGAAATGATAAATTGTGGCGGAAATTTATGTCAGCCATCAAAAGCTGTTTGTTCTGTTGGTTCCCCCTGAACTGATTCTACTACCACCAGGGGGAGTCAGTGCTAACAGTTCATCACTATCTTGCTAGGGTATGGGCACACCATATCATGTTTTATAACCCGGTACAAGTACATAATATAGACACATGCAGTACCCTCAGCACCCCACACTGTTAGTTTCTGTACTGTTTGGATACATTATATTAACATGTGTTTGCACTGTGGGTGCCATTACCAATCTCAAGTGTCTTATCTGCATAAGTCAATAGATACAAAACTTAATGTTACTTTGTCAATGGCTATTTTCTGATTCTGTTCCCATACAACGTTATCTCTATTGCCTCCTAATTGCAATATTTTGCAGTACATTTAAAGTTGATAAAGTAGAGGCATTTCAATACAATCATTGTCTCAAATTCCTCCACTATCGTTCGGTAGTCGTTCATGTTCTTTACTACCATGACTCCCTCCCCTCCCCCCAACCGTGTTCCAGTTTCGTGGAATTAGTGAACAACTACATGTGATTGTAAGCCACCATGAGGATAGACATCAAGTACACTGCATTTGTGTAAACCAACATTTACACCAGATATAGCAGTCATACTCCGTCACGACCAGAGTCCACTGATGATGACTGAAATATAGTTCAGCTAATGCATTTTACACTCTGCCTCATCATCTTTGCATATGTACGATATGACATGTTGTACATGTAGATGCAATGAATGGGAAAAAGCTTCCCTCTGTCCTAAACAGGGTGCTATAAGGATACCCCTTAGGAATTTTTAGCAGACTAGCAGAGACCAGAGGCTATCTATGGGCAGGTCGTGTATATTACTCACCCTATCACGACCTCTTGTCACTATGTACACACTATTTCCATGTATAACAGCCTTATCTCTCCCTGCTATGTATACCAAGTATCTACCCACACTGTGTGTACACGTAAAGAGTATAAACACTACGTATATAACACAGCATATCTCTGTATAAATACATGTACACCCTAGATAAAACCTAGTAATATACCTAATATACTCACCAATGCTTGGCATACAGCCACTCGACCGCTGAGCTAACTGCTAAGAGGGTGTAAACTCATAGACGCTGCTGTACAGACAAACAGAACTGTCCTTACTGCAAAGGTACGTCTATTTGATATCCATAGAGGTTCTTGCATGCAAATGGCGCACCTGGTTTTGTATCACTTCCTGTTTGACATGCCACTTTATACATGATGCTGTCGTTGAGTTTAGTGAAGGTTCCTCAAATAGTGTTACATTACTGGTGCCTCTCTCACCCGTACATCCCAATATATAACATGTACATGTAGTTTGAAGTAAGATGGTGTGGTTAAATGGGCAGAGTGTAAGGTAGGGAGCAAGGCCTCACTAGGAGTTATCCTCTCCAATACAGACCAATAATATACACGTAGCTCATGACATACATACTGCATATTTTACTTACTATTATAATAGTAAATCTTGGATTTGTGAGTTTGTGAACTGAGAGACCATGTACTAGTTCACGATAATACTGGCTCATGTTAATATACTACTAGGGTGTTGTGAGCACAACTCATAACTTTATTTTCCTTGACTCTTCTTTAAGTTGTCAACTCACGATTTACGAAGTGGGTTGTTGAGAAAAAAAATTGCAAAAGTTTGCAAATGAAAGTCCAAGATGGCAGAATTAAACCCCATCTGACACACATGAGTCTGAGTGATAGGCAATATTCATTGATGTCTAATTTATTGTGGTCGTTCCTAACCATGACACAACGTCTTTAAACATGGAGCATAATGCTGCACAAACTGTGCACAACTATAGGAAGGAAGACAACTCCAATGCTATTTAGTTTTATATAGCGACCTCTAGGACCTTGTGTTAACACAATATTCGTCAGTGAAGCTTCACAGGTCTAGAGCAGTGAAATTACTACTGTGTGAAGAATGTGATGTCATTAAACATAATTATTTTATGATATCATGTCTATGTATTATTATTTTAATGGTGACAAATACCTGCACACAGGCTACACTTTAGTTTTACTATAATATTACTATCACAGGCAATGTAATAATAGTAATAATGTAATAATAATGTAATAATAGTAATGTGTCAACATTCATGAATAATATAATATCACATAGTAAAAAAATCAATATTTCACCTTTTGACACCAAATAGACTGAAAGTGCATTGTCCTGCTGCCTGTGGTAGAAATCATATACATTGTACATAATTATATATAATAATTCATTCATCACAGTAGTGATATCATACTATACATATAGGTACATTGCTATAACATGCATACTATATATACAGTGTAGTAGTATTATTGTTAGCTTGTAATGGCTAAAGGCTTTGTATACATGTAGATGCCAGTATAGAAAAAAATGTTTTTGGAGGGCCGCTTAAGTAAAGTGCATCCACAGTGTGCTGTCTACAGTATGCTGTCTACAGTATGCTGTCTACAGTGTATTGTTTACATGTGACTTGTTTACATGTGACTTGTACAGTTTCTAGACAGAATCATCCAGCACCGTTCTGACTCTTCCGTCGGTAATAATATTCTGTACTGTACAAAAGTCCATCCACATTGCAGTATCAATGTACATGTACCTAACAATCATTTCCTGTAGAGGTCGTCCTTCTGCTGATTATCTGTACCTTGAGCTACCTTTGTATTTACTCAACCATTAATATTATGAGAAAAATTGCGCAAGCCGTAAACTGACCAGTGACTGTGCCCTTGTGTAGGAGAGCATTGACCTCGACTCGAAACTTAATTATTTGCATCTCATTTAAAAAAGTGACAACCGATTAGATGGAATCCAATATGATCAAATATTACAACAATGGCACTCAGTTACAGTGCATACAGATGTAGGTGTTGGGTATTATACACATACTGTGTTAAAAATAATAGAAGTGCACATAATATATCAGCTCTTAACCGGCTGTTGGGGTAATTGTCTAAACGTGCTGCCACAGTTCAAGCTGTCACAGCTGTAGAGGATACTGCTAGCCTTTTTGTTGATTTATATATTATGTGACGAAGTCGGGGCTGTCATGAATACCACCCATACTGATATCTGGAAGAAAGGCCACAATTATTTCAGGTCATCAGTGAATATTAGTAATAGAATAAAATTGATTTCTAAGCTATAGTTTGTAATTGCTATTGACCTCTCCAGTAGTTTACCAATTAATCAATGATATCTACCTACTGCAGTGCAGTGTATGACATTGTACTAGTGTGCATACTCTATATAGCACAGTTGAGGGCTGACAACGCCTAGCAGGTGATAGCAGGTAAGTGTCACATCATGCAAATAGGTGATATTTCAGGAGCACACACAGGCAATGGGTATACATGTATTTCAATGACAAGGTAAGTGCCTATGCTGTTAACAGTTCTGTATTTGTGTCAAGTGGGATGGGGGTGTGGAGAGGGGGTGTGGAGAGGGAGGTGTGGAGAGGGGGTGTGGACGAGGGGGGTTGTTTACAAGTGGGTCGCATGGCTCTAGCAGCGGGCATCTACAGTAAGTGACACTGCTGCCGTTCAGTCGCCAGTAATACAGGAATATAGAGTAAGTACGAATCCTACTTAGCAGGTAAATGAGGTAAGTATAATAGTACTGTTGTACATGTATTATGTAACCAAACTAGCTGCCAGGACTGTCAGCAAGCCCTGATCTTCCAGGAACAAATAAGGCCTATTAACAGTGCAAACTACATACTATACAGTTATAAGACTGCTATGTGTGTGTTAGATTGCTAACATATTGTGATGGTACGCCAAGTCGTATCTTACATCTGACACTCATTCTTGTGTGCATATAATTGTATATATCTGCTTGTACCTTACTCCTATATTGTTTTATATAACTATATGATATATCTAAGTCTTTTAATGCCTTTTATACCTATGTACAGAGGCCCGACCTCTCAGAATCCATTGATATTCATTTTGTACATGAATTGGACCATTATAAGCAACTTTTGTAGAACCCGACCTATTTTGGGTCGGCCGTCGGGCTTCTGGCGGCCATCTTGTTGCGCAACTTCCGGACGACTACACGTCGTCTTTTCCCGACACTACGTCGGCCGGAAGTCCTTATACTATATAAAGGGCACTGTTTTACTGTTCATTGTCTCAGTCTACACTTGGCTTTCAATAAAGACACATCTATACTTGATACAGAGACTTTCTCTTCCTTTTGCCAGGTCATTCGCTTAGCGAACTGCCTACTAGGTCGGATCACTCTCTTTCATTGTATAGTCTGAAGGTCGGACTTGAGATCAGATGGGTCGTCTTTGGTAGTATTTGGGCTACTGAGACCGCTCGATCTTTCATGTAATGCGAAGTCCTATTACCACTCATAGGCACCTCATTTCTGGGTCGATAGTCGTCCAAGGACGACCGCACCAAAACACAGAAACCATTACAATATTATATACAGACATGTAGATCGTCTCCTCTGCTTTGGGACCTCCTATTTCTTACAATATCATCGTGCATGCACGATGTACAGCCTTATGTCTTATTACAGAGGTCAATGTTATGCACCGACATGCAGCATTATAGTGCTAAACAGTGTACATCTGTGCACTCCACGCTGTACTCCTGGTTTACTTCCGTCAAAATAAAGTAAACGATTTTTTGGCTGACTGCTAGTCAGTGCTAGTCAGTGCAGTGTATAAAGAAAATGCATAATTAAAATAATAAACAACCTCTTTGCAAATCACATAACATACAAAGTTGTTGAATGTATGCGTAAGAAGTGCGTAAGAAATCTAGCTATATTGTATAGGTCTATGAGATCATAGCGTAGGCTTGTTGACAAAAGACACACCATGAATACGACTTTTATCACACTAAACGTTGAATATTAGTTAATTGTTTGAACTGATTGTAATAGCAGTCACTGAACAATAATAGTCATATAGAAAACCCTTTGTATATAAATCACAGTGCAATAAAACAGAGTCAATATACATTACGGAGAGCATTAAGTGTTGTGAGCACTGTTTGACTGATAGTCACGGCTTAAGGCTTTCCTCAGAGCAGCAAAAAGAAAGCGTTAGAAAGGTGGTAGTAGGTTACATAGCTTATACAAGAACCATTCTATTCTACTATAATATCATTATATTACTATTCAGTATATACATGTATTATCATAGTTATACATACACCATATACATACAATGTATAGTAGTTATGCCAACGCTACGGAATTTTGGACAGAGCACCAATTCATTATCACCCTACTACGTCTTAAAGGGAGCCTACATCATAATATAGGGCTTTACTGTACCTGGTTCATTGACTCATAATACACATTATATGATAGAGTGAGTGCATAGTGACAGACAGTATAGTATAAGAATTACATTTTATGTTCCAAATGATTTCTGCATCATAATATATTCCATAGAGAGAAGGCAACTACCTACTTCTCCACTTGGATTATGCTTTCATATAAATTGTATAAGTATTATGAATTTTACTGTTATGTTAGTATAATATGAGCTTAGTATTATTTTGTATTTTCCCACTTTAGTGTAAACTCATAGCATGTGTGGCAGGTCACCGGTGAATGAGTTGATTAAATACTTATTAGCCAATCACGTGTGACACAGACGTCACGTAATTACCTGGCTGACACACAAATTAGTAGATTGAGGACTTTCTATAAACTAGTTAATTCTTATATTAGTGTCATGCCTGTAGATAGCCTAAGTTCCTAAACTGAGATGTCTTCCACAAGCAGCAAGTTTGCGAGTGAGTGCCTACAGGCCCACAATGAGAAAAGGAAACTACACGGAGTACCCAAGCTAAAGCTAAACTCTGAGTTGTGCGTCCTGGCTGAGAACTGGGCTCTTAACCTAATCAAGTATGGAATATGTTTGTAATAATATGAATACATGTTACTAATAGAAGACAACTCCTGCATCTACCAGATAATATTATGTCGCTGTAGCATGATATCATTCCAGTCAGCTATAGACTAAAGATAATTTTTCCGTTATTTTGCGAACTAATGCTAAACGTAGCCTGTGGACCAATAAGTGTTATGTGAATATCTTGTAGGAGTGGTACTTTGACCCACAGTAAACACGAGTATAAAGGAGCTCCGCTAGGAGAGAACATAGCTGGTAAAACCTCAACTGGAGCCGTCACTGAATATACTGGTACGCTATGAGGTCACATAACTTAGCCTTAGAACCATGCGTGCTATAATATCAATAGAAATCTGCGATTATTGCAAATACATGTATATAAATAAAATTCATAATAAGTGCTGACAATAAATCTGGGTACTACATGTACATGGTTAGAAGCTAGTAGTTACCGAGGCATTATCCTTCATGCTACGTAATTTTACCAGCTGCAGGTCATAGCTTCCAGTTTAATATTACTGACATTATTATAAATAAGATTATACAGCATGAATATTATTTCCAATCAGCATTTACCAATAATCCAATAAGGAGCATATCTCAGTGAGCCATACTGATACCTAGTAGCATGTCTAACTGTGAATACTGTTGTCCAGGTACTGAGGTCGTTGACCAGTGGTACAGCGAGATTAAGGACTATGACTTCAAGGGACACACCTCTGGACTTAAGACTGGTAAGTAATTCACTGCATAGGTACATATTCATCACTGGTAAGTAATCCACTGCATAGGTACATATTCATCACTGCTTGTGGTTGTCACTTACATGTATATACTGTATGCGGAAGATAAGCGCAAGTCTGTATCTAGTCACATGCACGTCTGTATCAAGTCACATGCACGTCTGCATCTAGTCACACGTGCGTCTGCATCTAGTCACACGTGCGTCTGTATCTAGTTGTACTTACGCCTGTATCTAGTCACATGTACGTCTGAATCTAGTCACATGTACATTGTAAGTCGGTATCTCACCTTGAACTATCCCATTCAGGTCACTTCAGCCAGGTAGTGTGGAAGGATAGCAAGGAAATGGGCGTTGGCATGGCGACCAACGGAGGTAAATGTATTGTAGTAGCTAACTACACACCCGCAGGTAACTACATAGGAATGTACAAGGACAACGTGTTCCCTGTGTCGAGTAGCCAATCAGCTGGAGCTAAAGTCAAGTCTCTATTTTCTGGGAAATCTGGAAAGAAAGGCGACGACTCCTCTTCTTCAAGTGATGATGAGCACGGCTCAAGTAAGTCACTGTGACTTGAAGTCACTGACAGTCAAGTCATGTGACTTGATTATCTAAAGAAAGTGAAGTACTAGTAAAGTATCAATTTCTATTATACATGTACATGTACATGGTAGATGTAATAATCTCCTTATGTTTTTATGTATAGGTCACAGAGACTGCAAGGCACCATCACCTAAGAGCTATGGTACGAGAACAGTAAGTAACCCTCCCTTCATGTCGCCAACTGAAACATTAAACCTCAAGACTATAAACACACCATAGTGTTTTAAAATTAATTTTCACACTAGAGTTGTAGTATGGAAAGAGAGGACAACTACTATATCAGCATACCATTATTTATCACCTGATGAAATAAAAGTCAGAGCATTTGGTCTACTGCTGGCTCTAACAAAATGTAGACCAATTTTTACATGTAGCTTATACATGTACATGTGTTCTAATATTATTATACCATTTTTTTTATGCAATATAATATTTTTAATTTTTTGAATTGCTATATAGTAGCCTCATTAACTAATTTGGTACCATCTTCAGGTTACGACCACAAAGACAATAACAAAGCCTGATGGCACAGTTGAGGTGATAACAGAGGAGAGAGTGGAGAAGATTGAGAACCCATCTTTTAACAACAATGAGAAGGTACTTAGTTTAGCCAACGAGTTTCTCTGACTGTACACTTGGGAGTGTGACGCAGACTTACTTGTACACGTACTTACCCTGTGTCGCCCCCTAGTTACTATGTTGTATGGTACAGCCATAATATAACCTCCGTGTATCTATCTAGTTGTGTTTACTCACACTTGATCACATGCAGATAGGGGGCACAACGACGTTGCATTACATGACTGGTTTGGTGCGCTTTTTTATCATGAATAA
>OW285197.1:1290067-1297567 GCA_935421135.1 Bugulina stolonifera | reverse complement strand
AGACAAATTCATAGGCCTAGACTTGGTTCAACTGCTGGAAGCACATTGTACATGTACAATGTAAGTTCAATCCCTTGAATAATTTTCAACAATCTCACAGTTTACCCA
Source organism: Bugulina stolonifera (assembly GCA_935421135.1). Taxonomy (NCBI): domain Eukaryota; kingdom Metazoa; phylum Bryozoa; class Gymnolaemata; order Cheilostomatida; family Bugulidae; genus Bugulina; species Bugulina stolonifera. The sequence goes on along the minus strand of OW285197.1, from coordinate 1,297,459 downwards.
GCTATGGTAACTTTTTCACTCTTGACAGCATTTTATGAAGGTTTAAGGAGTGTCGCTAATCTCCCATAGAGATGCTATTTGGACAACTTTATGGAAAAATGTTGCTGCAGCAATAGACAAGTGAAATGTTCTGTATTTTAGATATATGAAAAGGGAATTCGCTCTGCTCAAGAGAACCGCCACCAGTGATGAAAAAGATGCGGAGGCCATGGGTGAAAGAAATCCAAAACTATGTAATTGTACATTGACTTGGTTATCAAAGCTTTTAACTGGTATTACAAGACAGTGCCTTAAAACTGTTTTAATAAACTGTATAATGTGGTGACCGGCTGCCCTTGACACTGAGGCCGCCCTTGACACTGAGGCCGCCCTTGACACTGAGGCCGCCTTTGATACTAACGCCTTTGACACTAACGCTGCCCTTGACACTGACCGCTGCCCTTGACACTGACCGCAGTAGGACCTACCAGACAGCTCTATGTTAATCTGTGTCTGTGACAGGACACTAAGCAGGCCAGGCCAAGTGGTTAGATGGCTATCATCCATATTAATCTATTATGTAATTGTTATGCAATAATCACCCATTATCTTATCTGTGATATTTATATTATTATACTTACTTGTGTATTCTCGTCTCAGTACTACAGAGTATAGAAAAGGACAATTTCATTGTACAGAGGAATCATTGTTATACCTAGATAGTGTTTTTCACACAATACACTATTCTACTTAAACTACTAAATACCACTGAATAGTTGATCTGGGAGCACATAGGATAGCAGCAAACCCAGTACCTACTTAGGGTGGCTTGAACCAATAAGAAGTTATCATCTCTCTACTCTTACAAGTTAGCAGTGGCTGGCCTGTGGCGCACAGCCATTACAATAAGTTTTATTATTTCACTTTATGATAATTACATCACCCAATGATGCAATGTTTCCCAACTACAGGTTATAGGGTGCCCAACACTACAACATTAACTAATGCAACAGTATCACTAAAATGCACAATAATTAACATTGCCAAACAGAGTGAATTTTGCTCTTGAACGTAGGCACAATCTCATTCGCTAGCTGTTCATTGTTAGTAGGAAATAGCAGTTCATGTAGTTAGACCTTGGTGTATTAGTAGTTGTCCTCTCTTCACACACTGACCATCAGCAGTACAGACAACACCCAGCCTTGCATGTGCATTGTCTACTGGGCACTCATTAGCTATTTATTGTAATTATAAATTAGCCTTTCTCAGCCAGTTATGTTCAACTTCTACCAGCAAAACACAAATGGTGAGAGAGAGGACAACTTCTATTTATAACAATTCTCTGATGAATGAACAAAATCTAGGAGTATCAACTTGATATACATGTTGCAATTCTAACTAAATTTGTAATCTAAATAATAATTATTCTTCAGGAGCAAGGGCCTTCATTTAATAATGATCATAGAGAGAAGTTATCCTCTCACTTTCCATCTGTCTCCTACTGGTAGAAATGAAACAAAATAGATTGAGAGAGGACGACTTCCAACTGCAATCAATAGTTTTGTGCCTATGAATTGTATTTCTCCAAAATACATTCAATATTAATAAAGAATCTTCCTGAGAAAGGGTTAAGTTATGATTTCATATTTTTATGTGTAGCCTATTCACAATTCACTGTATTATAAATTATATTCTATACGTCTGTGTGCATCTAGTATGTACATGTAGGATGAAGCTCCCTGTCTGTATTCTTCAACCAAAACAAGAGCAGCAACATCACAGCAAAACAGGTTAAAATGACAGCTCAAGAACTCTCTGTTTAGGTTTTGGGGCACCACTGTTCATGCTGGGTTTAATGGGCAGTGACTGAAGAGCAGTAGTGAAAATGTGGTGAAATCATACACCACCATTAATAGATGAGAAACAGCTAAGCATGTGATACATGTACATTGTACATCTACCATGTACGTAAATGTACATGTACAATGTATATGAAATGACACAGACTTATTCTGTCCCATCCTTACATTGCACTTGCATGTATTGAGAATATTAGGATTATGTGATGTGCATGTAGACAGGTGTACAATTATACATGTCATATAGAAGTTAATAATATTAAATATTTTAGCTTCTCAAATTGAAGTGTATTGCAATACCTGCTTGAAAGGGCTGCAGTTGCAGTAACACATTTACCTACGTGGTACTATTAGTTAGAGTAGGCTAAGGCATGAAAGTACATGTCATTCCTTTCTCTTGCACTACCTGTTGCCTTGCTTGCAAATAATTGAGAACGAGGAAGTACTAACAGCAGTTGGTCTATCAATATTATTACATGTAGTTCAACAAAGGTGGCCAGGGCTGATCCCTGCTCCTCTTTGATATACAGTATATCTACAATTTATTAGCCACAGGGGCCCTTGTGACATGTGTTCTGCACTTTTTCTCTCTGCCTTAGAGATCTTTGTTGTTGTTGAGACAATGAGTTGAAGAATTACATACCTACATGTTGGATTATAATACTCTTATACATTAAATAACAACACCAGACCTCTCAAAATGTTTTACATAATATACAATGTACTGTACATGTACATGTATAACATGTACATGTACATCACATATTGTTAATAATAAGAGTCATGTACTAGCAGTGTACATGCATAATATAAAACATACTGTGTACAATTATCTAACAATCTAACAGACTATCCAAACTTATGTTCCCTGCAGAACCGAAGCAATTAGGGTAGTTAGAATAGACAGACAGAGCCGAATCTATCACACAGATCATAACCATGTTAATGTGAGAGACATACGTACATTGTACATGTATATCGGACATAATAATTATTCTAGTGAGACCAGCAGCAGTAGGTCATACATAAACAAAAGATTGAAGGTTCTCTCAGTGTTTATTTTAGCATATTGTATAGCTTCAGGTTGTGTACTACCCATGAACGCAATTTTTAGTACATTCTTCCAGCAGACAACGACTAAAGTAAGCCTAATCTACCAAGAATACCTACATGTACATGTTGATCAATCCATTAAAACAACAGAAAAATAAAATTATAGATGTCACATACATGTAAAGAGAATACAACTTCAGTTCAGAATATACAAATGTACATGTGCATGTATCTTGCTAGCAGCTCTAAGAGGAACACCATGGATGCATGAACGCAATACCATACATGTACATGTATATTATGTAAGTTACAAAAATGTAGTAGGAGATGCACTGTTTTTGTAGCAACTGTGTTTACTCAGCTGTGTAAAAGAGAGGGCAACCATTAGTGTAGATGGGACATACTGAAAACCAGCATCTAATATTATACTTGCTTTCTGTAGGAGGCTTTCAATTATTTCATGTATATATTTAGTAGTTGTCCTCCCTCCTCCACAGCTGAACAATTGCAGTATACATACACGTAGCTGCTGACACGTGCATTGTAAATGATATTCGTACTAATAGTAGTTGGAGCATTTTTGTACTTGGTCAAATATGCATGTTAAATCCACATAATTTAACACTTGGATGTTTTATTCCCTGCATAACATTTGAGAGAGGGGAGACAACCCAGAAACATTGTGAAAAATAGCACATGCATTAGCCCAGAAGCCTATAGCATTGACACTTGTATCATAGTACTGCTGTGTCATGATATTTAACAACATTATCAACTATGGCTTGGCTTCTGGAGTCTTGTTATGCTCCTACTGTAGAATGAACTTGGTAGAAATACTTTACTTACATGTACATTCAGAAAGACTGATTCTAGAAGCAATTCAAATTTAAATTGGTTATGAACTCATGATCATGACTTGTGGAGAAGTCACTAGTGGTTTGGGCTAGGATTGGCAATGTTTGTACACCATAGTAGCTAGCGTGAAAAAATAAACTCTGCTATCCTTAATGCTCTTTCACAGAAGGCAACTGTTTTGTACATATTTTCGACACCTGCCTAGTAGTTCCAGCTGTAGTATAAGTCTAACATACATGTACATGTAAATAAACAGAGAAACATAATTTGTATTGAATACTTGTTTTATTACAACCTGTTTATTACAATAATTACATAGATATAATTGAATTATTATACTTCTTTCCTTTTCCCTTCCTCTGTAATCTCTTCTTATTCTGCAAATGAAAATCAGAATTTTATTACTGCAATTTGCAGAAGAAAATCACAACTTTGTAGAGGCTATGTTGATGAATGTTGGTGCAACATTGGCAGAATGACTACTGCTTACCAGCAGAACCCTTTTACTGACACTAAATAATACTAACTAATTACATGACTAATTCTACCAGCTTCTTATTGATTGCAATTACATGGGTTGAGGATCAAACAGGTGACTGGGCCCCCAAGCTAGAGGCCAGGTACATAGCGGCCAGGTGCATTGCCAGGTACTAGCGATATTACATGTACATATAATATGGCTGTGTGTTCACATGCATTTCAGTTTGTAAAACTGCATGAAATGTGGTTGAATACGACATTAATGCAGCACAAATGCAGGCATCAGTCGCTGAAATTTTCAGATTGCTGGCCAAGACTATGAATAACAATAAAACACAATAAATGATTGCTAAGCCAGGGACTTGCACATGCATGTACCAAACATACATGTACATTTATTAAAATTTGATTTGAATACCACTGATTTAGGACCTACATTGTACAAATATATCATTTATTTTAATTGTGACATACAGTACCTGTAGTTGAATCCATTAGTAGGAAAGGGAGCATAGGAGTGAAGTATCTTTCTTCTTCGTAAGCCCATCATTACTGAAACATAAAACAACAAAAGGTTGATCATCATTACTTATGCAGACAGTTCACCTGGCCACTAGGATTAAATGTAGAAACAGTAGAAATAAAATTATACAATAGGGCTAGTGCTACCCTCTATCATTACATTAATTAACCCATGCCAATATCTTATAATAAAACTAGGGGTTCTATCAAAATATCTATTTTTAAACTCTGCGGCATCATGGAGCATGGTATCTCATAATTTTGTAGAAAGATACAATATTAATGACTGAACTGACATAAATACTCGATCAGAAATATGTTACACGGGACTGCTTGATTGTTAGAGACTATTTGTATGTGTCAACAGAGATCTATATTATTGTGAATACATGAGAAAGGCAATCATCTAAGTATGTGTATAAGCTAAGTTGCAACTGTGAGAGGTTGTTGTGCAAACAAGGTGTAGTTGACCTGCAATCTAAACTAATTTTGTGCACCCATAACTATGACAAGAATGGTAAAACAACCGGCTACCATTTTTCTATTAAGTTCATTAGCCAAATTTTCACTTACTAACAAACAACCCTGCGAAGAGCATGATAGACATAGTTAGCTTTTCTCTAAAGTCATTAGAAGATCTCCCATGTATCTAAATAGAATCAGAGTAGTCTCTCCCCCACATGCTTGTGTTACCTAGAAATACATATTATACAAAGACATGTGTACTATGATAGCAGGTTTGACTATTTGATACAATGTACAGCGTGAAAAAGTTGAGAAAATCGGATACAATTTATGCGAATTGACATTATTAGTAAGGGTGGGTAACTCTCACTGCAAACATTATCATGGAAATTTTAACCATTTTTGATTACTTTTCGTGCAGTTTAGCATGAGATAGTTACTCCACTAACAGTTTAGATATGATTATAAAGCTATGACAGCCATGGTGCTAAATAGTGGGTTTGCAAAGAAGGTCAACTTTAACAATCAACTTAATAATCTTAATTTAATTGAGACTGTACACCCCATGACATTGAAAAATCCACTGAAATCAATTAAAGTTAATTCGGAACTGGGAAAGAGGTCTATTTATTTTACTGCCGCTAATCTATTTGGTGAGCATGCGTGGGACCTACGAGGCCTCCGCGGTGGGGTCTATGCGGGACACCTGGCTGCTCATCTCTGGGAGCTTGATGCATAGTGGGTGGGCGCAGCGTGTGTCCCTGGTTGCATGTGTCAGCCTTCTGTGGCTGGCGAACCTCTGGAATGGGGCTGTCACAACTCTAGTTTCGAACTATCTGATTAGCCCCATGTTCTATTACCTTATTTTAATATCACTACTATTTGAATAATGATGACATAAACTAATATAAATAAATGAAAAAAAACATGACTCTGTCAGAAATGCCATGATGTTCAATCACAACCCAAAGTAGTTTGACAGCATGCATGTTCTTTACAAATATATACTACTAGGTGTAAATTTATACACTTTGTAATACATGTTGGTTAGGGCATTGCGTGGCTGAAATGCAGGTCAAGTAGGCCTATCCTGTCTGTTTACCTTAAACAATTTTAGTCATATGTGACACATTTAGCCTACTATTATAGGTTTAATCTAGTTTTGACCAACCAGGCAGGCATCCTAAGTACAATAATACACTAGGGAATTTTTGCTTACAGCTTCATAGGATTTGCTCCCACATAAGTCTGACTCTTCCTTTGATGTTGGAACCACACTTTCTGGTAGCTGCCAAGTGTCTGCATCTTTCTGTCTTTTCCTTGCATCAAATAAAAATCCTGAAAATGATATGGAATATAATATTATAACTACTAGTTAATGCAATAATGGTTTGAGCAGATGAAGTTTTGATCAATCATTTACATAAATATAAATAATGTTATTTAGGCCTATATCTACATGACTGTATAATAAGCACCGGTCTGAATTGATTGTATGAAATTTACTGGGCTGTATTTGGTCTTCTAGTTGGTTGTAGTAAAGCACTGCAGCCTACATGGTTTTGACAGTTGGTTCAGTTTTGGAGTTCAAATAACCTAGGAAAGTTTAAGTTTTTTCTTCATCCCTTCACCTTTTCACCTTATCCTTAGCTAACCTACAGCAACAAGCAACCGGGTACAAAGAAACCCTTGTCTTCACTCACCAAAGTTTATGAAGATAAGGGTTGCAGTCTTCTACAAGTCGGCTAGCTACCGTAAATCCGTTTATCCTGCTAGCCAATAGGTGCACAGCTCCTTGGCACAGTCTCCTATGGGATGCGTTGGGTAGTTGTAGTTCACTACATAACAAAGCTAAATTTAAACTTCTTATTTCAGTCTCTATCCAACAGAGCGGGATCTAAGTCAACAGGTCGACTCATTGTAAACTTTTGGAGGCAAGCCAAGTTGAAGTCAAGTCAGAGCTGCTTCAAGTCAGTGTACAATGCAAGTCTCAAGTCAAGTGGGAGGCAACTTCAAAAAACATTGACAGGTTTTTTTACAAAACATCGCCTTTTTAATAGACATTGCAATCTATTGCATACCAGAGCTGGGTCCAAGTCATAGATTGACTTGCTAAGTCAAGTCATACGTCGACTTGACTTGGACTTGTCAACACGCTGACTTGATTTGAATTTGACTT